>JAQMYL010000008.1:8470105-8485747 GCA_030014365.1 Clarias pachynema | reverse complement strand
GGGGTCATCAGAATCATTTCATTGTAAAATATAATTAAATATACTTATTATAATGTAATATAACTATATAACTATATAACTATATTATACTGTATATATGATAAAATAAGATAATATACTTTCTATGGTTACTGTAAGCATTTTTTCTGCACCTAAAACATTTCTTTTTTCACACGAATGTTGTTTGCTGCTACATTATATTAAATGTGGTTGTATTCATTTTAGGATTTCATATTTCAAAAACCTGAAAATGACACAGCAATAAGAAAGTGGAGACCTTTTATATCCATTGTGCATGATGCAGTAAAAAGACTAAAACTGAGACAATATTTTGTGCAAATTTTCTTTAAGGCTCAAGAGTGTTATGAAGCACAAATGGCAAAATAGTGTGCCAAAATTGTTTTAATTATATCAGTGTGAATTTTGAGTGATTTTGCTAAATTATATAATTTCATCTCCCACAGTTTTGTCACAAAGGATAAATTAGCTCACAGTTGTCTTTGTAGGCATTTAAGCATGCAATTATGCACTTATCAATAATAAGTTCATTTTAATTAAAAATATAGCAAACCCATGCTTGTTTTTTTTTTTTCTGGTGACACTGACAGAAAATTAAATCAAAATTAGTTTTTGCACATAAAACTTCTTAAATTACAAAGACTGTTGAAGATCATGAGGACCATTATAAACAATACAAAACTTCCGTTTAAAATACATGATCAGTTTCCTCATCTACCACATTTATAATAGTTCAGGTATGTGCTGTATACTGTCCATTTGTGTATCAACCCACTGTATACTGTATATGCCGTTGTTCACCTGAGGTTATAACAAAACAGGAGTAGTGGAACAGAACCAGACAAAATAAACACAACAGTTTTTCACCCACTGAATGCATCTCATGTCTCTTTTACATGAAGTCCATGTGCATCTTTGAAAATGAAATGTCTCTGCTTATTTTTCTTTTAAAAAACGATTAAGTAAGTGTATTATGGCTTACCAAATGTAGTGAAACCAGTGCTAATGGTAGCAGGAGCAAGACAAAAAAAAGAAGAATTTGGAAGTAAAACAAAATGTTACAGTATTACACATAGTTTTGTATATGATATGATTTTTGCACAACATACAAATAGCATTATGTTCTATTTCACAAAACATAACTGCAGTGGCAGGAAGAACATATCAATGTCCTTTTTGGCTTTAAAATTCTCCAAAAATACAATGAACACTGTTAATTTACTAAAAACAGTCATTGTTAAGTGAAGCTGTTCTCCTTCTTTAATTATGTTGGATTATGTTGCTTCCAAATGCAGCCATTTCCTGTCATCGTTTGCCTAAAACATTGAAGTTTAAAGCTTTTTAAAATAAGCTAATAAATGTTTTATTAAAGACAACCTTGTGCCAGTGAAGATTAAAAAAAGACCAGTAAAAATGATTTGACAGAATCAGTAAAAGACAGTAAAGGGCATTTATTACATTTGGCTGTTCATATATGTTCATATGTTAACTAAAAAACTTCTTCAATGTCATATGAAATTTGCACATTTCATTGTTCTATCTATCTATCTATCTATCTATCCATCTATCCATCCATCCATCCATCCATCCATCCTGAGACTGTTTAAAATCTGTTCTGTAGGATATTAAAGCAATTCAGAAAAAAAAAAAAAAACTTCTACTATTACTGCTTCGGTTTTTAAATGACTGTACAGGGGTTCATCAATCAAGCGTCCAAAATCTATAGTTTCAGTTTTATTTTAAACTAATCTCACACTATGTCTTATTAATCATGTGTAAGTTTGTATCATCATGTATAATCATAGCTATTATATGCACATTGAGAAAATCTACTGTGCATAGTTTTCTGGTATAATGCTGGTGTATTTTAAGCTGTATTCATGTGTAGAAATAAATGTCTGTACTGACGTACTGTACTGTATATGAAGCTGTGGAATGTGGGGGAAGTGACAGTTCACTGTCACAGTTATATTTCCAACTTGCTTTGGTCTAAAATAGGACTTGCTTAACTGCCGAAACTTCCCATTAATAGGATCTCCCTACCAAAACAACATTATCCACACTTAGTTTTGAAATGTGAATAAATACATTATTTCTATTTATTGAGCATAAAATTATACAGAGGAGGGTAAAAATTATCCGCACTCCAGTTATATTAAAACTTCTGTTGGCTGTTGTTCTTATCAGGGCTTTCTGTTCTGACTCCCATTTTAACAGGTGTGAACCTGTTACATCAGTTCATTTGCCCCACTTGTGATTTGCAGGAAAGAAGACCAGTGATTCATTTTTTTTTGTTGTTGTTGTCTGAGGTTGTAACTTATGCTGAAAAAACTTACAGAAAAGCGTGAACAAAAGTTGTGGATTAACTGATACTAAAAGGAAGGTGAAAGTTTCTTAAAGAGAATCATTACTGTGATGAGACATTCATCACTACAAGCATCAGAATAAACGGCAGAGTATGGAATGGAACATTCCTCAAATGCCAATCAAGTCAACAATCAGCTGGAAAATTGATGCTTACAGTTTTCTGAGATTCTCAAGGGCCAGTATTGGAGCATTTCACTGCATATCGTACTGTGTATGACTGTG
The DNA here is from genome assembly GCA_030014365.1 of Clarias pachynema. NCBI lineage: Eukaryota > Metazoa > Chordata > Actinopteri > Siluriformes > Clariidae > Clarias > Clarias pachynema. The sequence goes on along the minus strand of JAQMYL010000008.1, from coordinate 8,483,140 downwards.
TATGTGACAAATAAAATTTGAATTTGAATTTGGATCATTATTAGGATCATGATTGAATTCTCAATCACCAGTGCTCGTTACAGTGTGTCTACACTTCACAATAAATGCAAAGGAGTGCTATCCAAGGGTGTTGTGATCTTGTATGACAATGCACATCCTCACACTTCTGCCCACACTGTCAACTCTCTGCATAAATGTGTCCTGATTTCGCTTCATCAGACGTTCAACTGTTTGTCCCCCTAAAAGCAGCCCAACACGATTCTACAGTCAGAGTGCGGATAATTTTTGACTCACTCTCATATAATCATTTTTTAAAATATATATATTTATTTATTAAAACCATCTCAGAAAATGTACTAGTTCCCAGCTTTCCAATTATTATAAAAGTTATTCTGTTTTCTGCTTTTACCTCCTTAATATAGATTTAAGATCTAAATCTATATTACTCACTCACTCACTCATCGTCTATACCGCTTTATCCTGTTTTCAGGGTCACGGAAAATCTATATTAGACTGATGTTAATAAGTTAAATTCCTTATTTAAAGGTTTTGCCAGATAAAATGTACAGTAACTGAACATATGAACTCTTCCTACAACAAGTAAGTGAACTGTAAAGTGTTTTAACTAGAACAGTTTGATAGTAGATAATGCCCAGAAGGAAGATATATTCAGCCCTCTAGCCAGACTTCATTCACTAAAGAGCACCCAATGCCTTGTGCTGTAAAATGTTGGCAGTGATAAATGAGCTATGTTTACTGTTAAACTGTCGTTGCAGTAGTAACATCAGAATTTTTGTCGACTACAAATGCTATTTTCACAACCAGGTCGCATGGGATACAGGCCACTCTGTCTGTTCATAGGCTACGGTCTGTATTCCTGTATTCCCCGGTAGACTTCTGAAATAATCAGAGGATCCTGTTATATACTGTAATATAACATAGTGAACCCTTATTAGAGTGAGAACACCCCAGCTTGCAAATTTTTGACTTCACAATTTTGGTCGGATTTTGCTTCGCCATGCAAAGTCCAAGTCGTGTCTACTAAGTCCTGTGCGTGTGGAAGGCGGGAATATTGTATCAGCCTCACCGGCTTTATGGGTCAATCCAGGAGCATGATGATGAAAAAATGCTGTCGTGTGATACTGTCAATCCAATTTTGATCTATTTGCAAAGAGAAAGGAGGATTCACAGTCTTATGCAGCGCTGGGAAAAAAAGCAACTGGTTATATGCGTATAAACATCAATGGAGCGTTGGCCTCCCGGCTTCTCTTTAAACATGGTCAGCTGACCTCCGTGCGTTACCGGGATTTCCCTCGTTATTTGGAGAGAAAATTTTGCGAGAGTAAAAACACGAAACCAAAACAAAACTGATGGGGACATATACATCATATGGCGACAGATTATACATGTCTTAAAAAATGATGATCAGCTTTATAAAAACCCATTATGTGGCTGCACTACATGTTATTAAGGATGGTATCAATAAGAAAACAGTGCCACTTTCAGTTTTGTTTAAAAGTTTTTTATTGTTTTTATATGCGCAAGTTGGAAATTGGTAATATTGGTAATGTTTTTGGGTGTCTAGAATGAATTATATGCATTTACATTATTTCCTGTGGGAAAATGTATATTGTGAATAATGTGAGAGGCACAGTGGTGAACAGTAGCAGTCAAGGCTCACATTCCAATGCTGGACCAGAAATTCGGAGTGAAAGCCAGAGTGAGTCACCCAGCTGTGCCCAGCTTTGTCGTTCTATTTTGGGGTCTGACTTAGTAGTAATTCTTTTATATAGACATTGAAATGGGACATTCGAAAGAAGAGTGAAACAGAGGGCGTTTGACATATAAAAAAGTTATAACATTTGAGAGTTATTTTAGATAGAACATTGACACACACATTTTGGTGGAGTTCTGAGACCTAAATGAACATGTTAAAGGAATAGTAAAATATGGGACCTTTAACAAAGCACTACAGAAACAAAATTATAGAATTTGCTAAGAACATATGTCCCCCTGCTCCTTCAAGCAATTATCCAATAAACCAATCATGTGGCAGAAGGAGTGAAAGGTTCCATTGTGGTGACCCCTAGGATGAAAGCCCAGTATATATATTATATATACAGTAAGTTATATATATGGAAATGGACAGAAAAGATCAGAGTTCTATTCATCAGACCCCAGCACACGACTTTGCCTCTGTTGGGTGCTTGAACAAGGCCCTTAACCCACAACTGCTTATATGTATAATAAGATAAATGTATGTCCCTCTGTTTAAGGGTATCAGCCAAACACCATAAAATGGAAATACTTATAAAACCAATCAAAATACATTTCAGGGCTAAGCTGCCATGCAGGTTAACTATCTTGCTGTAAGTATCATTAATTTAATACAGTATTTGGAGATGCTAGCCAGACTGAAATAATATGTTTTATGCAGGAACACCAAATATGAAAAAGACTTTATCAGTTTTAGGTGACTTTGTCAGTTTTAAAGACAAGTGCTTGTATTTAAAGAAGAAAAGAAGAAGAAAACTAAAGAAGAAAATGCAGCTTGGATTTGTGCTATTTTGATATTCTGATTATGCAAACTTGATTATTGCATCAGCTAAGAAAATTTTAAACATAAGCAACTTTATCAATGTAAATAGATACGGTTATCAGTGTAAGAAAAAATATACCAGTTCTACCCTGCTGTGATCGGCCCAACATTCACTATGGGTTCTACAGGTACACCGGATTCTATGTTTCCTAAAGGAATTAAAATGTCTACTTTCTTTGTGTTTTGTTATCCATAGTGTTCTCTCTCTCTCTCTCTCTCTCTTATTCTTTGTTTGTTCCTGCTCCTGGCATCTCCAGAGTACAACCCCCCCTTACTGTATGTGAACTTAGTGTTACTCTGCCCTATGGGAGCATTTCTAATTTGTGTCTCAAGACTGTACAGAATCAATTGAATCATGGTTTTGGCTCACTTCCTGTGCTTTTTTCTTATATTCCTGCACAATGTGTATACTGTGCGCAGAGGAAAATTGGAAAGGTTAGAGAGCTTGGGGGGAAAAGATGCTACGCGATATGTGTGTACTGTATGTGTATTTCATGCTTCTTTTTGCTGTTCAGTTTCTGCCTGACACTTGCTCTAGTGCATGCTCCGTTACTAAATATATTCAAAGTTCAACGTTAAATGTTAAAAGTTCACTTTATTGGCATGACTGTAATAACAATGTTGTCGAAGCAAATTAAAATAACAAGAAATACACAGATATTATCTTTATCATTATAGTATTGTGAAATTAATAAATCAGGATCATGTGAGTTCTTGATTGCATTAAATCATTGTACTCTGTGTTAAAGCAAAAATGGTTATAATTTGAACAGTTTGGACAAGCAGACATATGTAGCTGGTTCAAAAGTCTCCATTATTAGATACATTTAATTAAAGCGTTACCATGGAAAAATATGTAATATACAATAAATTGCCACTTCCACCTATAGCCTTAAACATGTATAAATATGTATGCATGATTATATTTATTTATTTGACCTAATTATAACAAACATTAAGCTACATCTACATGAATTAAGCGTTTCTTTAAATGTGCAAAAATACATTTAAACAAATTATGAATTCAAGAATTAGAATTAGAAAATGGAGTTAAACCTTGACTATGAATTAGTATCTCACAGCCACATAACGTACACTATAAGTAAGGATGTACTGTACTCTACACTTTGTGTGTACAAAGACTTAGAGTTAGTTGTTAGGAAATGCAACGGTCTCTTGAGGTTTTCATTAATTAGTCATTGACTCTCTCAATCACTGGCTTTGAATGTCAATATACTGTACTGTATCTGGCCTTCGGAGATGAAAATCGGAGTGCACAATTATACTATATGCCCTAACATTTGTGGACTCTTGAGCATCACAGGCATATAACCTGCACATTAGTAATGAGAATTGGTACAGTATCCATTTGCTTTGAGTAAACCAATCAATGCTTGATTTATAATTGGTTTACCCACACAATACAATGCGTCTTTTATGCTTCTTTTTTTTTTTTCAAGTCTGTTTCGAATCAAATCAGTTTTGACCGTCAATCAAAATTGAGGTCCATATTAATATAGGTCTCGGTCATTATACTGTAAGTTTATCTACTCTGCACATTAGCACATTGACCATGAAATTTGTTACCTGGAGCATGAGTATAATGTAAATAATTGGGACCGAATTCCACAACCCTCGTTCTATACAAAACATGCATTCCAAAGTTCACCTGTGACTCATAAATGTTACGGAACTGTGTGACAGACTCCAAGGACAAAAATACTGACAATGAATTTCTAACAGAATTGGATGATAAATGAATAGAGAAGGGGAACTGGAGAGTCTTATCTGCTATGGTGTTGGAGCTGGTGGACAGATGATCGCGAACGATGGGAACTGTGGACTGACACGGAGCCTGGAGAGACGAGGAGACGCAGGGACAAGGAGACACGGAGACGGGGAGACACGGAGACGAGGAAGCACAGAGTGGAACGATCGCGTGACGCAGAGATAGCATGGAGTCCTTTGTCCGCAAGGGAGACCAGACGCTGAGTGACATATATTTGTATTGTGTTGGTGATGTGGTTCAGGTGTGTGTGATTAGAATTCCGGAGATTGCGAATGTTGAATGGGGGCGGAGCCTGGTGTGTCCGTGACAATATAAAGCTTCTGCAGTTCCGCTGAGTTTCTCTTTCATACAGTAGTTACCCATATGGCTATATGGCTAGTTTCCAGTTATCTGTACACAACCACATTGGGAGCATGCACAGTTATCAGCAATATATGTCTGCACATTTCCACTACATATTGGTTGCCTCTGAATGCAAAAAAAGTGCAACATGGCACGTTCAGTAACTTTTAATGATGAAAACCAATTTCCATTATTCATAATCAATTGCGTGAAATGCATAGAAAAATCAATTGATCATCCATTATAACTAATGATTGTCTCACTAATAATGCATTTGCATTTGAAGAACCACATTTGGGTTTACACAATTAATAATTCATGTTATTCTAAAGTGCGGCATGTGGCTTAGTGGTTGCACTGTTGCCATGCACCTCCAGGGTCTGGATTCAATTCCTGGCCAGGTTTGATTCCTATCTCTTTGTGCATGGAGTTTGCATGTTCTCTGTGTTTGGTGGGTTTCCTCTGGGTACTCTGGTTTCTTCCCACAGTCCAAAACATGCAGATTAGGCTAATTGGCATTCCCAAATTGCCTGCAGTGTATGAATGAGTGTATGTGTGTACCTCCTTGGACGAGGGTTTGAGTCTTGTATCGGGTATGGGGTGAACATGCAAACTGTACAAACGGGTTTGCATGTTCACCCCTTGCTTATGGGATTTCATCCGGTTTCCTCCCACAGATCAAAGACATGCAGATTAGGCTAGGTGGTGTTTCTAATTTACCCATAGTGTGTGAGTGAATAATGTGAGTGTGTGTGTGTGTGTGTGTGAAAACATAAAAATCACAAAGGATATGAAATAAAACCTTAGCCAAACAACATATACAGTCATTTTTTCATCATGTCATTATTTATTTAACAAAAATGAAGCCAAAATTTAAAAAGGCATGTGGGCAATACAAAGTACCCCAATGATTTAACTTATAGTATATCAACCTTTGGCAGCATAAACTTGATGTAATTGTTTTATGTCTTTTGTTTTTTGTCTCTTTTATTATTTTTGTTTTTTAAATCTATGAGTTTTCTTTTCTTAGCATTTTTCTTTACTACAGCATTCTTTTTTTTACGCTTTTGTTTTTTTAGCATTGAGGTTTTTGGGCATTCACTCCTACACAGCACTCTTCAGGTTCTGCCACAGCATTTCATTTTGGTTAAGGTCTGACCATTGATTAGGCCATGCCAAAACCATGATGCTTATATGTTGTTATAAAAAGTTAGATGCTGTAGTTTGTCTGAGGTTGTATTTGCCTATTACTAAGACCCACTACAATCAGATGATTTTTTAAATAGTTTTTACACACGCAAAAAACACATTATTAAAAGGGGGAGTACTAACTTTTGAACATGACAATATATATATAGATATATAGATATATATATAGGAACAAGCACATTCCTAAACCTGTAATTTGCAGAAGTGATGTTATAGGAAATCATTTAGCACCTTCTAACTAAGATTAGCAGGCAAAGTAAATTAAAATTCTATTGTCACATGTTTCTGACCGTAGTCTTTAATTGTAAAAAAAAAAGAAAAGAAAAGAAATCTGGACATTTTTTCCGCAGAAATTCTGTACCTTTCACTATATGGGAAATTTTCCCCCTCATTAAACCTGTTTTCGATGACCATCATTAGTCTCCATCGCATGCTGCAGGTGTTTATTAACGCTGCTGATTGTGCTGTATAAATTACAAGCATGCAGACTAGACAGCCTAGAGTAGAGCCAGGAGTGAAAAGAGCAATGGAAATGCCAAATCATGTTACTTACAAATATGATACTTACATATTTCTTGGTTGTTTAGAAAATAATTAAAGAGAACAAAAAGTATATTAATTGGATGCATTCTCATTTTTATTCACAAGAATTTTTTGTGTGTATTTTTTCTGACCATTTGAACTTATCAGAGCAAAGGACAGTTTTTCAATGATCTAATGTTCTTTCCTTTTGTTTCTTGTCAATTTGGAAGATCAAGGAGCAGAAAAGACTTGCTTAAAATGACCTGCCTCTGAAACCGCTGATTTACAGCACCTCAGATTAAAGCCCACAAACTGTTAATGCTTCTCAGAGATCAAGTGGCAGACATATTTCAATATTACTGTTCAGAGGATGTTGAAATATGTCTGCAACTTTAACTCTGAGAAGTATTTACAGTATGTGGACTCTAATCTAGTCTAATCTGAGGTGCTGTAAATCTGCAATTTCTAAAGCTAGTCATTCTAATAAACTTATCCTCTGCAGCAGCGGTAGCTCTTGGTCTAACTATACAGAGATGGTCCTCAGGAGAGCAAGTTTCATAAAAGTATTTAATGGTTTTGGTGACTGTACTAGGGTATACCTTCATAGTTCTTAAGACTTTTTGGATTGAGTGATCTTTATTTATTCAAGTAATTATGGACTGTCTTTTCTCTTTACTTAACTGAGTGTTTCTTGCCATAATATGGACTGAATGCCATGAATGTACCACGTTGTCATTAAAGATAAACTTAGCTACTTTACACAATCTAAAATATAAAATATATCCTGGGTAGTTTAACACGGTTGTGTTTATTACATAATTCCATACAGTATGTGTTCTTTCATGTTTTGGATGTCTTCAGTATTAATGTAATCCTAAAAATAATAAACATAAAAAAACTATGAAAGACAACTTTTGAACTAGTATTGTGTATGTGTATATTCTGGGTGGCTTTGCACCCACTCAGAGAATGAATGCACAAGACCTCTGGGCGTGTGCTGTGGTGTATAGCACCAGGATGTTGGCAGTGGATGCTTTGATTGCTTACACATATGTTAAATGTGTTTGCATGTATCCATGGAAATAGGCACAAGCACAAGCGAAACCTACAGTACATAGGCCCCCCTCATCTATAATAAAATGGAGACCACAAGGTCCTCTCCTATTGTACGAGTCCCAGTAGCATGAATTTAAAATTAAATCTTGCTTTAATTCCACCATCACACTATTTCCTTCAAAAGTTGCATATGTAATTCTAACAATACATTTTATTTGTCCAAAATACAAAATCAAAATAATTTTGTCCAATATAATGAATTGTACATTGCACTTGTGTCCTCCTGCTTTCATCATTTCAGATTTGTGTATGTAACTTAATAGTTTCATAATAATGTAAGCAGAGTTATATCGTTTGACGTTATGTAATCATGTAATTCTACTGTATACAGCTGGCTATAATAGTGCTAATGATAGCTTTACATCATTTGAATTGTGAACATCCCTTTGAAGCTTGCCATTCCTGTCCTTTTGGATTAGAGCTGTATGCTTATGTTATGATCCCCTGATCCCTTCACACTTATACTGTATGTTCAATGGCCCTCTTTAAAGGGTACTTAATGGGTTTTCTATAATGAAAACCGTCAGTGGATGAATTGCCTTTAAGGCTCTGGAGTCGATGACCTTTTGTATAACCTCTGTTAAAAAATAACGTATGGAATGCATCAGGAAGGCGACCGAGTTCCAGCTGGGAGATGAGACTACCCTGCTTGTGTACGCATGAAAAGCTGGATTTACTGGAGGATGATATGATTATACCCATACTGTATGCCATGCATTGTTCTGACACTAAATTGGAAGTTAAATTTAATAACCATCAAAAGTTTGACAATGCTGTGATACTTTGATATACTGTAGGATACATCAAAGGCATTGAAGTCAAACCATGCAGAATAACAGAACACAGTTACAGTATGAGGGTAAAACCTGAATTTATTTCTCTATATAATCCCCTGCTATACTAATGCATTTACCCCAGATTTTCACTAGTGCTTGGATACATTCAAGGTAAAAATTTTCTCAGTACCCTGGAGCCATGATCAGACCGCCTGCTTTACATCTAAAAACGCTGGCCTCCCAGGAACTCCTTTAATGGCCCAAACATGTGGAAATGGCTTGGAGTAAGGTTAAGACTGTGCACGGATATAACTCTGAGCCGAGTCCATGTGCAAATGGTGTTCATGAATGATGGTGTGTGCAGTTCACACAGACAGATGCATCTCTTCCACAAGTTGGAGCCAAGTTATCTGTGGATTTTCCTGTATACTGTAGGATGTTCCATTTTCCTGAATATTCATGGGAACAACTACTGTACAGTGTGGCAACAACTCAAACACCTGGTCTGGTGTCATTATTCATAGATGTATGGCCGTCTACAAAAATTTGCACCTTTCAAATATTTTACTGAGGCTAAGAGTCTCATCACCGTACTGTGTACCGTACTGTATCATTAGGTTTGTGATACCTTCACTCACAAGAAATTTTATCACGAGTCCCAGGTTGACTTGAGTGCCTCTCGTACATACAGAAAATGTGTGCGTTGTGTACACTTGTCTTATGACTGCTGACAATTCTGTTTTATGAGTAGTTCAAAGTACAAACAGTGCCAGTATATCATGCCATCCTGTTGGTTTTAAACGTGGCTTGGTACAATAATTGAGGATCTTTCACCAGGTTGTCTCTTGTGAGTTCTGTTGCTATAAAACACAATTGTATATAAAGTATTTAAAATACCCCATCTCAAGAGCGTTCTTCTTCATTTGAACCCTCCTGAGAACTTCCACTTGTTCTTAATTTGACTATGAAGTGACTCTTGAGGTCTTGCCCCTCAGTCAGGATCTTTCTGCCCTTCAGGGTTGGAAATGGTTTAATTTCAGCCTGATCAGGCAGCACATAGCAGTATAAGAGGAAATGATTGGAAAATTGAGTTAGGGAGAAGAGTAACACCTAACAACTGAATATCTGTAGAGAGTAAAAGAAACAGTAATATGCCAATCTGTTTGTGTAGCTGCCTTCTGACAGATCATTTTTTACTCTACATGACATTTACAGTATATGGTTCTTTATTTGTCTAATGTGTTAAGCTGGATCCATTGCGTCACCTCTGTCGTGAATATGTGTCGCATTTTTGTCGGTTAACATAATGTCACTGATAAGCCAGTTAACAAATAAAGTAGCACGACATAAAAACACTTAATTACATTTACTTTTTTTTTTTAATGCAGTGATCATAATGGCATTTGCAGTGGCACAAAGTCATTAACCTTTCATCATAACTTTCCTGCTTTATATTAAATAATTGGCACCAACATTACTCACAAACTAATCAAGTACTGTATGTGGGAAAGTATTTAACTCGGCTGACACACAAACCTCAGCTGGAGTACACCCAAGCTTAAAAGTTTCCGCATGAGGAAATGATCTATGCTTGTTAGATATCAGAAGTTCTTTTATGATGTTCTGTTCTGTTATTTTTCACCAGAGGAGAGTTACTGCATGCTTAAACATACAGTATATGTTATTTTAACTATCAGTAACACAGCAGGGGCAAGTCAACAATGCAGACAATTCTTAACAATTCTAAACAACCCTCTACTGGAAGTTCAGTATAACAGGAGTCGTGTTAAAGTTAAAATCGAGTCCGATTCGTTATTGAAGGCTCAGGTAGACTCCAGTCCTGAACTATCGAGCGACTGAAGTCACAGGTCCTCAGAGAACAGCTGTCTGCATCAGCCGAGGACAGGACCGTCTTTATGGAAAAGTGGGACCATACCCAGTCATCACACGCATCGCAGGCAGACCACACGGGGCATTCATGCGATGAGATCTCCAACCAGAAGCAGTACACCAGGACGAGACAGACAGCTCCAGGGGCGGAGGGGGTTTGGATCACTGGCAGCTCAGGAGCAACACACACACACAAACATTTTTGTATTAAATAAGATGATTGATTTTGAAATTAATCAGAAAGATGTATATTTATACAAACGTGATGGATTTTATGAGAAAGTGTCACTTTAACGAGGGGAAAATTGTTTGTAATATATATTTTAACGACAGGGCAAACGCCTTCCAGGAACAGTAGTGTATTAACAGGAGTTTACTGGCATCTTGGGATTGGTAAGCAGCAGAAAGATGGAAATTATTCCAGTATGTGGTCAAGAGCACTGCTCTCTTGCACGAAGGTAAATTCTGCTCTGGTCTTCAGAAGCCACTCTGACTTCATCCACTTATACTGAATGAAAATTTTGTACCAATTTTCAATGTGTACGTGTTCAAAGCATGCACTCGAGGAAAAATCAAGAGCAATGAAATGTTTGTATTGCGCCGTGTTTCATTGTAGTAATTCGCCACAGTCATCCTTGACAAATGCTATTCTAGTATACTGTTTTACATAACAGTGATTTTCAAAAGTCAAAATAAAGCAATTCTCACCCTTGATTCAAGTTAAGCATTTATAATTATATGAGGCAGCTACAATAATTGCAACCATTCTTTTTTATCAGTAATCATGCTAAGAAGTTGAATCGTGTGCACCATTTGCCATTTTCTACCAAACCCAAATTACTGCTCTTGACTTTTTTTTATTTATTTTTTTATAATTATATATAAGGATTGCAAAACTCTAATCAGATAATTTTAGATATTTTAATCTTTGGTGAATGCAATGAAATTACAACTGCAGACATGGTTATTAAAATAAAGATTGTGTACTTATTAACTTTAGGACCCTTATAGTAAAAAATAAAAATAAAAAAAAAGCAAATTGGTGACTTGCGAAGAAAAAAAGGATCAGAACCAGATGAGTGCAGATACAACGAGATTACTAAATGCTTCTGAGCATGAGGGACAGTCTAGGAACATTTATAAAGAGCAAATTTATATGTAAATGTATTGCTAAGACAGTGGGGTCCAGTAGTCTGAGAGCTCTAATGGAAAAGCTTCCGTTTATAATTCTTTTTTTAATTCATAACAGATGTTAGTCATTAGAAATAATATTATCCACAGCAACTTGAGTCGTTCCACTTTTTATTTTGCTTTAATGACAGTGTGAAATGACTGAGAGTATGACAGATTCCACAAAACCTTATAATCCGAGCTATATCAACTCCACTGGCACGTCATTTGAGCATCTTCTTTAATAGAAGGCATGAGATTAGACAATCTGTTCTTTTGTATACAGGTTGATATCATAAATGTCAACCTAGAAAATATGAAACATCTGATGCAGGGAAGATACGAGCAGGCTTTACCGTATGTGCCCTCACTTCATTTCCTTTTGCAACACCCATTGTAGCAATGCAAATAGAAATGTCATCGATGTCATGCCTGTCACTGTTGATGTGTATCGCAAGAAGAAATATTTCATCTTAATGATATAAAGGTGCTTAATGAAATGAGTCTACAGCTGATTAAATATCTTCCGAAAGAGAAACAGTAAACAACTCATGTGGTGATGCACGAGGGGGATGTGTGACAAAAAACTGATCCTTCAGGGCCTGTAATGTTGTTGCTGTGGTAATAATAAATGTACATTGTAATTTTGCTTTTTCAAGCACAGTTTGATTTATGGATAGGGAATATACAAGGATTTCCACTTCAATAACGCTTAGTAACGCTGAGAACCTTTTTCTTTTTGTGCCCTTTGATTTGGTTGAATAGTTATAGCTACTGGCTTTATCGAGATCTGTAGAAGAAAACAAAAACGTCACACTCAGGAATGTTTTCTCAAAATTATTTAGTGCATGATGTGTCGAATGTCATTGGAATTATTTCAAGCCATAGACTTGTAGGATGACATAGACATTTAAGCATGGGGAACATTTGGAGTAGCAAATCTGTTGTTCTGCAGGCCTTTAAGGCATTTGGAGATATTATAAATAGCTTTCAGTGTGTTTGGTTTGGTTTTAACACTCCGACGTGTTTGAGTAGAGGATCTTCAACTGACAGGATTAATGTAGGAAATCCTTTGTCCCCAGAGCCATTCGCTCTTCAACAACTCTCTACAGCAGGGACATGCTAATGTGGACTAGGAGATCTAGGCTAAGGCTCGTCTGCTATATATATATATATTTTTTTTTTTACTGTACATAATATATATTACATACTGTATATATATTTTATGCTTCTTATATATCTTGTAGTTTTTGTTCTTAGCATTGCACTAGTAACTTCTGGTCTGTTCTCACATTATCCTGTGTGTACTGACTATACAGTATGTAAGCTATACAAACTGTCAGTGTGTTACTGTCTCTATTGCTTCTGGATATCTGGAATATTTTTCAGGATCAATAGAGTTTCTATTCATCTGTATATTCATGCATCCATCCATCCATCCGTTCATCTATCATCCATCCATACATACATACATACATCTATATTTCTACACGGTGAAAGTAGTATCTGCTTATTTAATAGTACTTTCAAACAAAGAAAGGTTTTGACCTTTATATACATATACTGTATTTAATATTATTTCTTTATGTAATATTGTTTCTTTTTTATAATGAGTTTTTACT
>JAQMYL010000008.1:8441243-8465679 GCA_030014365.1 Clarias pachynema | reverse complement strand
ACTTTGGAAATTTGTTATATCATTTCAGTTTCTAATAAAAGATACGCATTCCATCTCAATGTTCACATGCACACACATACTGTACACACACACTGACACACACCATGCCCACACAATACCCTCCCACCATTCACAACTTGTGGAGCGATTAAATCAGCAGATGGGTGATGTTTTGTGAGTTCCATCGCAGTGTCAAAGTCACAGCCCACTTACGTCTCAAGCAGCCCACATAGCACATCTCAAAAGCAGCACGGAATCTCCAATAAAGGAAGTAAACGCAGAGTAAGCCTGTAAACCTTCCTTCGAAGCAGCTCTGTGACACACAATGAGAGGGACAGCGGCAACATACTCTAATAAAGCAAACAGCCTTCTAGTGCCGAGGCTCATGCTAGTTTGATTTGTTTGCCGTCAGCCTTGAAATGCCTGGGGAAAATAAATAAATTAATGAACATTCCACTTTCAGATAGAGTGGCAGTGTGACACGGGCTCTCTTTTATTACGTAAGACCTCAAGCGAGCGCTGTGTTGTAGCGTTCTTTAAAAGTATCAAATCGGTTTAAGAGCACTCATAGCACTTAATACTTCTGAGGATATAGGTCCGACCAGATCACATAAAGCCGCTCATGAAGTCTGGCGGGATCGTAAAAAAGGAAGAGGCGCTTTGCCAGTAGTACTGTATGTCCTCTTGGATGGTTTAAAACCGCATTTGCTCCGTTGCACTAAAAGGTCCACAGGGACGCTCTTCTTTTCTCCTAATGGCTTCTGACACTCCACCCTACTGCTGCTACACTTTAATGGAAACTGTGCTTGTGGAACCTGGACTTGCACATCTAATTACTCTCACCTTGTAAATGATCACTGCCCAACACACAATGTGCCCCTTACTTGAAAGGTTAAATCATACCAATGGTACCTGTTTAATTTAAGACAATTAAGGACAAACCAAGATTAAACATTACACCACTACATTAATTCATGGCGTTCAACTTTTTAACTCACGGTGGAAATTTCAGACCACATTAACAAAAATCATTTTCCCACTTAAATGCTAAATTTCACAATTTTCCAATCTTTCAAGCGATATGCTGTAAAGCTGATGGTGTATCTCTGAAAAAACATAAAATGAATTAGCTTAGAAATACAGCTATTGCACATAAATTCTCAGTTTTAAGTGCAGCTGCAGTTATGAGGACCTCAATCCTGCACTTTATGTCCTGCTTTTTAAACTTGGTACACTTGATTCCTTATGCATTAAGGTTGAGTATTTGTGTGCTAAAGCATTATGTGCAGTAAGTTCAGGAAACCTTAAGGAAATATTTCATTTTGAATAATAAAAAAACAAAACTTCCAAACAAAATACTACAGTATGGAATATGATAAATTATTTAATATTTCATCCTGAATCCAGAAATATCTCATAATATTTTCCCTCATAATAACAAATGCATGGTCCAACCTAAAGTGTGCTACAGTATACAGTACTCTGTGCCATATCTTTGTCTTTATGGAGTATTATCCTCTATGTGAAGTGTTGTTAAACTGCTTCGAAGTTTTACAAGGGCACATCTGTTCCCCTGCTTACGATCTGATGCAATTCAGTGGTTGAGGTGCACTGCAGTGCTGCATAAGCACAGTACAGAGTACTTAGAGAAGTGTCTACCAGAATGTGTTAACCAGCAAAAACACAACATGTGTTTACAGAACCACATTGTTTATCACATAACGCAAGCTAACACAAAAATGATTACCGTGATTGAAAGTACTGTAGTATTGTCCTTACTAATAATAGTAATAGTCATCTTTCATAACAATAAGGTATTAACTTAACAAAAATAATGCTACCATATCTAATAATATAGCAATATCTTGATGGTAGTGGTGGCTACGTGATTAAGATTTTGGACTCCTGATCAGAATAAAAGGTAATGAACATGTTGAAAAAGGCGTCCTGAAAAGGGGTGCCATACCAAAAACTATAAATATGCATGTTTGTAATGTAAATGTCATTTTAGCTGTTAATTATTTAGCTAACAATAATAAATTACCGCAGTGAAATAAAAGTGTTCTCTTTGTTAGAGCATAAACTAAAAATTGGGTGTAACCTTAGCTATTATTTGCACTATATGGGCAAAAGTATTTGGCCAAAGTTGCAATGACATTGTATCCAAATACATATACTTTAATATGGAGTTGATCCCTTGTTTCAGCTGTTACAGTTTCCACTCTTCTTGGAAGGCATTCCACAAGATCTTGGAGTGTCTCAATGGGAATTCGTGCCCATACATTCTGCAGAGCATGTAGGAGGTCAGGCACTGATGTTAGACGAGAGTGTCTGGTTCGGTTGCAGTTCATCCCAAAGGTGCTCGATGGGGTTGAGGTCAAGGCTCTGTTTTGCTTCACCAAACTCATTAAACCATGTCTTTATAGTCCTTGCTTTGTGCATGGGGGCACGGTCATGTTGGAATATAAAAGCGCCTTCCCCAAATTGTTGGCACAAAGTTGGAAGTATGGCATTGTCCAAGATGTCTTGGTATGCTGAAGCATTACGATTGGAAATAAAGGGCCTGACTGAAACACCTAAATGCAATAATTAACAGGTTTGGCCAAATACTTTTATCCATAGTGTTTTACTAACTTAAAACAGGGACACTCCAAAAGCTTATAACAGAGACACCCCATGTCTCCCAGATGTTCCAGGAGTCTTCTGCATATAAATAGCACCTTCTTAAAGTCTGCAAAATTATATACAATATACTGCAAATACTGTTTCATATGTTTTTGTGCTACTAAACAAATCACTTTTGTTACTGAACAGGGCTTTGCATTTAACAGCTCTCTCTCTCTCTCTCTATGTTTCATACTGGTGTTTGGTAAAATGCTTTTACCTTGAAACCTAATGTACTAGCAAACTTTAAATAGACCTTTCGGGATACAGACCTGCTAACCATGTTAGTCTTAAAAGGTGTCGTCATTCCATCATGAGGGCTACAGATAGAAGAAAATCACATCAGGATATCTTTTTGACAAACATACTGTACACGTGCATTATCATTCAGGTTCTCATTTATCATCTCTTAATTCTTCTTCGAGAAAAAACACCATCATGTGAAGTGGAAAAATCTTTCAATGTGATAATGCAAAACTATTATCTGTCTAAATAATATCTAGTCATTCTAGCTTAGTCCATTTTTATTGTCATGTACCGTGATATGTAGAGAAATTATGAAACATAAAAATGATAAAAAACATAATTATAAAGCACAATTATCCTGATAAAATGTGCTCCGTGATTTTGCTCATTACGTTTAATTCACATTGTCATTTCCCTTATAAATTTAATACAGAAAATGTGTTTTTCTAGCAAATGTTTGTTGCAATTAACATCTTTTACTGCTTGAAATGCATTCCCTCTTCAGAGATTACATGCATATTTTTGTAGCACACATTCAAGAGTGAGACTCCAACATAGTAAATAACATAACTGCTCAGAAATAGCATCTTTCACCCAGGTCCTGGAAGCCCAGCAAATTAGTTGATTACAATGAGGGCTGAGGTGAATATTTATGGTGTGTTGCTGTCGATTGATTCTTGGCTCACTGTACCACTATTCATCTTCCTTCTCCCTCCTGCTGGTGGGCTGTAAAAGCAACCACTGCAAAATCCAAAATTAGCTTTACAAACGGAGAGAATGCTGATCAAGGAAAATGGCTTGCTATATATAGGCACAGGAGGAGAGAGAGAGAGAGAGAGAGAGACATGTTTTATTTATTTGTTTATTATTTTTTTACATACTAGCCCACTTCTCCATCCGGTTCCATAGCATTTGACAGTTTTTGCGAAGAACATATTTGCTTAGGTGTGTGATTCTTTTTAATTAATGATTAACTGTAAATTGGAAATTTATTTAGCGTTTAAGATATAAGTAGTACATGAATGCACCAGGGAATGGCTTGGGGGTGCTGTAGCTACCCGTTAGAACACCCATCCTTTCGGTTCTCCATTTGGGGGCATGTTCTGGTGTCCCTAGTACATTAGTGGCAGATCCTTTGGGTTCTCTGGATCAGACCTCCAGGGATCAAATTTGTTGATTGCTAATCGATAGGGACCAGGGTGTTAGTGCTCTTGGGCTTTATGCCTGCTGGGCCCCATGCGTGGCATGGGTTTGTTCTGGTGCCTTTCTTTCATGTCCAACATTCACTTTTTGATGGTTTGTTCTGCATTGGCTTTTCTGGGGATTAAACCAGGTGGGTTGGCTTTTGGTCTCCACGGGCATGAGTGAGCCTTAGGTGCCTATGATACTGTCACTGGTAGATAATTGATAATCAATAATATTTAGTCTATAGAACAGAACACTGTTGAGTCAATAGCCACAGTGTTGCTAACTGACATCATGAGTTTCTGATCCTAGAGTGTAAAATGTGCACAATACTGTGTGTGTGGCTTGCTTCTGCTGTGGAACATCTCTCGTACCACTCCTGAACCCTGGGAAAGAATAGATCCTAAATTTTATGGAAACATTGGCATTATTTTAATAAATTAGACAGTTCACATATTATAACACATTATAATAAAACATTAATAATAAAACCTACTAATACATGATGATTGTATTGTATAAATCACTTTGTGCATATAATAATTACCTCTTCACAATACATAAAAAAAAATAATATGTGATTTAGAATATAAAAAAAAGATAAGGTTTAAAGTAAAGACATTGGAAAGCAAATGGTTAAATAAAACTAAATGCACAATAATGATTGTAATATAGTTAAAACTATTCACACAGCAGTGTTGTGGCTATTTAGAGTACAAGGCTAAATTTATGTACGATGCTGTTCTTATTTATGTATATTATCTTCATATTAGTGTTTTATTTATTTTATATTTGCATATTTTGCATAATCGGTTTAATGTAATTTGCATACGTTTTGTGTGTACAGTTAGTGACCCAGTATTTTATTATTACAGGCCCACCAACATTTGTCCCACTCATTTACAACAGAAAAACAAAGTACTGTAGCTCCGGAAGCATGGAGCAGATATAATCTTAAATCTTATTCCTCCTTATGTTTTAAAAAGAATTGGTGAGAAAGGTTGGTGAGAAAGGTATATGCCTCTTTATCTTCCTCCTACTACACCTCATTTTATTGTCTGGTTTCACCTATTGACTTGTGTCTTGTTCAACAATATGGAAGAGTTTATTGCTATTTATCCTCCCATGGTACAGGGGAGAAGTTCATAATATATTGATTCAACTTTTAAAACTTGAATAAATAATGATAAAAATAAATGTAAGTCTCTAAGATTTTATACATCTTGCCAAATGGTCAAACTGCCTTGACTTGATTCTGATGTCATGTGTTCCATCAAAAAAAAGAGTTAACTGGATGTATTTGCCAGGGCTAGGGGCTAAACAATTAAAATTCCCCAAGGATTCTGTGGGTCCTTGTAAAAAAAAGTGCCTCCTTCTTTGAAAACGGATCTCTTGTCATTTAACAATTTGCCATGATTGAAGGCCTGCATGCATTATCCTGGGGTAAAGGTTTTAAGATTGCATCCTACCTGTGTTAAAGAATATCTTGCAAAAATGCAAATATTTAAAACTTTCAGAGTGAACACTTTAATTGTTTTTATCTCATTAAAATTCAGGTCTGGAAAGAAACCGCTGGTAACTTCCTCGAATTTAAATCAAGTTTTTATGAAGAGTTAATGGCTTTTCTTTACACTGCTATCAGTAGTTTGATTTAGCCTATGACAGACTTGCTTTATAATGCATGCTAGAGATTCATACAATAGCAATGTCTGATTACTTCTAAAAGGCTTTAATAGACAACTTAAGTTGTGATGCAAGCTTTGACTACTAAACTTAACCTTAAGCAGAACCATCATCTTTGATGTTTATTTTTCTTGATTTGGGTAAATTCTTACACTTTCGGAAATCTGAAAGAGGCAGATTAGTTACTTGTTTTTTCAAGAGCAAGTAGCTGAACCCATCCATCCATCCATCCATCCATCCATCTACAGTACGAACGTCTGTAGACCAACTAGGGAATGTGGAGGCCAGTGTGGACCATTGTATTTATTCCCATTTTGTACAATGATGGTAGGACTATTCCTACAGTATGGTGGAATGAACAACATTCGCACGCACTTTCACACACACACGTTCACGCACTACGGGCAATTTGGGAATGCCAATTAGGCTAAACTGTGTGTCTTCAAGCTGTGGGAGGAAATGTGTGTGTGCATGGTGTACTGTATAGATGTATTTCTACCTCATGTCAGTTTTTCCGGTATAGGCTTCCGATCAATTCATGAATCAATGAATCAATGAAATCACCATTTTATTATTTACAGTAAGTCTACACTTACTTTTATTAATGATTCTCTATGCAGGTGAGTTATTACTCTTTATACTGTATGTAACATAGCCATACCCGTTGCATCAATCTTTTCTGAAGTACTCCTGAATAATTTATGTCAGGCATATGACAAAACACATTAGGTGACATTGGATGTTTGGGTTGTATGTACGGGGTAGGACCAAACCCTCATACTTTACAACTTTAATACTACTGTACATTAACATGCTTTGCATGCTATCCTAAAACAAAGATATAAACATGACACTGTCAAAATAGAGATAACAAAATGTTCATTTGTCATCATCTATACCGCTTTATCCTGTGTACAGTGTCACAGGGGGCCTTGAGCCTTTCCCAGGAGACGAGGTGGACTCCCAGGTACACCCTGGTGATAATCCACCACAGGCACACATACTGTATATACACACACTCACATTCATACACTTAGGACTATTTGGGAATGCCATTTAACATAATCTGCATGTCTTTGGGAGGGAAAAAAATAGTTTAAGTAGTTTATCTGTCATTTTGGAGGATAATACCTGAACTTTTTTGTTGTTGTTGTTTCTACAACTGTAAATGCAGTGTACATTAAGGAAATTGTAAAGGATATTATTAAAGTAAAGAAAATAGTTAACACAGGACCATAATTTGCCTTTTTGTTTCTATAGCCTCATTCTTCTTCTGTCAATGGATTCACAGTCCACCCAGAAAAAAGATACCTACAGTACAGCTGGCTAGAGTCAATGGACTTATATAAGTAAAAAGAGTTTGTCATCCCTCCAGCCTAAATTGCACAGTCAAATTTGCTCTCTTGCATATCTAGCCAAGGATGGTTCTGACTTCAGCAGGATTTAAACCTGCCAATTCTACACAATATTGTCAACAAGGAGGCCAGATATGGAAAATGTATTTAACATTCATCACGGTTATAACTTTAACAACATTTAATACATTGAACTATGCTTAAAATACTCAAAATCAAATGTCTTCCCAAGTTTTTCCAGAATTTAGCAACATCAGACAGGTTTTTTTTTTTCCTGAATGCCACACATACGGCATTGTCTTTTTTATTATATTTTTGTTTCATGCCATCCTTATCATAGCATTAGGTATATAGTAAGTCAATCTCTCGCTATTTTGCTTTATTCAAATTGTAATTGCAGGACTTAAATATGAATGTGTTTTTCATTTTCTCCTGTTTTTTTTTTTTTTCTTTCTTTAAACGATAAAATCTTAGTGGATCTGGAGTTTCCTCTGGAAACACTTGGCACAGTGTAGTAACAAACATTGGTTGGGATTTTAGCCAATTACAAAACCATCACAACTACTCACACTCGAACACACACTCACACACACATTCACATTTAGGCTTCTGAAAACGTCTACTGGCACGCTTTGAACATGTATATACAGTACAAATAAAAATTTTAGTCTGTATTTTCTTTAAGTGTGTTTGTTGCTATGTGTGTGACTATATGATTTACATAGGTGTAAGAAATAAGACATGAAAGGGCTTTTTTTTTTTATAGAGAATTAAGCCCATGGCTTCGGACAAATGAGATTTGATAATGCAACAGCTCTAAATGCTGTGTAGAGACACATTACAATTTAAAATTCAACAGTCATCTCTATTCCTTAGTGGTGCTTTGTGGGTGTGATTTTTTGTACAACATACTGCCATTAGGAGAGATCGAAAAAAGAAAAAAAAAAGTACAGTAGGTTAAATACCTACGGAGCCGCATTTGCCTAGACAATCGCATAAATATATATTCTGACAGTGTTCATATGTGTGTATGTGGAGTTCTGAGCGTGTATGTGTCATTCCAGTACATTTTAGGTACCCCAATGGATTCACAAATTGCCCAAAATAACAATTCTGTTGTATAAAAAAATATGTGCAAGTCAGTTCAATTTATCACTTGCAACATACACCAGTTATAAACAGACATTTTGTTTTTCACCCACCTTTCTTTTTTTTCTTTAGGCCCATTCACACAGCCGGTTCAGCATATTGCATATTGCTCTGTCGTTTCACCTAGGCATTCTGTTTAAAAGGAACAGATGGAATAAGAGGTCATTGTTAATTTTCCAGGAGCAGAGGTAGAGACAGAGGTGACATGATAGCTGTGTGAAAATGAAAGGGCCCCCTTTGTGTAACAGGGGTTTGACATTTTGAGACATATGATGTTTGTGACAAGCCATTGAAGGTTTAAACCAGAGTAAACACTTATGATCCATCCCTCCATCCATCCATCCATCCAGGAACCTCTGTAGTCCAACTAGGGACCATGGAGGCCAATGATGTCCATTGTATTTATTCCTATATTTACAACCTCCAGTCAAAATTCACACATGCATTCACACTCTACAGGCAATTTAGGTACACCATATAGCCTAATTTGCATGTGGGTGGAATACAGAGTACCCAGAGGAAACCCACCAAGCACGGGAAGAGCATGCAAACACCATGCACTCGGACCCAAGGCAGAAATCCAATCCAGACCCTATATATATATATAATCTAAATATCAAACCCGTCTGTTCTTTCAAACAGAATGCCTATGTGCATTATACTGTATATAACAAATCTTTAGTTTTCTTTAATATCTTAAAGCAAGTGAGATTTGTTGAGGAAATAACATGCCTTTATGTCCTTCATACCTATTAGAAAATGTAACTGGTACTTTATATTGCACTAAAAGCATTGCTATAGTACTGAGGTCCATCACAATGTGAACTTATCCTAGGTTATTAAGTATTGGGTTATGGTTGTGAGCACAGTGAGCACTTCTCTAAATTTTAATGGGTGTAAAGAAAGAAACTGCCCCGTTGTCTGTTAGTTTGGGTATACTGTACGTACATGATCCTGTAAGACCTGCTAGACGAAAGGAGTTGAAAAGCTTTTCTCCAGAGCAGGAGGAATCTGGAATGATTTTCCCTGCCTATTTCCTGGTTTTTGAATAGTAGAAGTCATTGAGGTTGAAGTGGGGCAGGGACACACCTTTTTTTCTCTAAAGTGTTCTTCTTGTTGACTGTAGTCTGGTCCTGTTCTATGTTAGGTTTTTAGTTTTTTTCCCCCTGCTCTAAACCCTGATTTGCAAAGAACAGATTTGATGAACAGCTTCTGTGAAAAACCACAGAAATTATATCCTCAGCTGTGCTTTTTGAGGATACAATTGATGTTGGTCATCTGCAAACTTTACAAGTTTAACAACTGGGTGCTTAAAAGTGCAGTCATTAGTGTTGCGCAGTCATTAGTGCTTTTCTTTCCTAATCCAATAAGCCTTCATAGTGAGTAAAACTGTAACTATCAGGCTGCCATTGTTTTGGCTTTATCTTTTTCTGTGCCCAACACAATAGGCAGCAATTTAATGTGGATGGGATAAATGCATAAAAGTGCTGAAATTGCCAATTGGAGTCATTTGTTTGATTTAATAAAAGTGTTTTTGAATGTACCTTGCTTAATATAGATCTCAGAACTTCTTGATAACTTCACCATCACTTTGTGTTGTCAGTCCTTTGACACTCAGTATTGGGTGTCTCACTTTGGACACCACTGAATTCTGAACCATTGGTCCCTTTTCGGGGCTTAAATACGTCTGGGTCTGCTACTACATACAAATGAATTAGGGTAATGAATTACTATAATTATAATTCTCTCGGGCAACATCCTTGTGAGAATTTATAATGTAGTTGGTTTATTGTGTTAATAAAATTTATATCTTTATCCAAACTATACATAATTTTTTTTCTCCAGAAATGAGACTGAACACAATCTTTTTAGTGTACAAAACTTCATCCTAAAGGCTTGTGTTTACATTTTCCATTAACTCCTTGTTCCTCTTTATTACCAATGCTTTGCCTTACAACTCTCCCATGGATACTATTTTTTTCCACCCAGTCTCTTTCTATTGCTGGGATCAAGAATGCTGTCCTTACCTGAAGTAAGCAAGGCCTGCAGATCTTGATGTTCATTGTAATATTGGAGGAATTTGTGTGGGCTGGCTTCTGGGAAAGCTCACCACTGTTCCAGTTTTCTTCATTTAGAGATAATGGCTTCTTCTCTGGTTCATTGGAGTCCCAGAACTTTAGAAATGGTTTTGCAACCTTGTTTTCAGACTTAACACTATATCTTTCTTTTGGGAATGAATTTCATTTGATCACAGCATAATGTGCAGCTTGCTGAAACCTTTAAGACTATTTGACATTGCAGAGTGAGGTGTGAATATACAGTACATACAGTGTCAGTCAAAAAAAACCTATACAAACTTCAGGGGAAGAAAATTGGTATATATTTTTAATATTAAATGTATTGCTATATGTTGATATTGATATATATGCTAATGTTATAATAATATAATTAATAGTATATTAATATAATTGACATCATACAATTTTTCTTTTCCTGATTTATATTACAGTATTTATATGCAGCAGGGCAGAATGTTTAATTACCAGAGTAATAGCACAGTTTTGCATAAAATATTGCAATGCACAGAACTTTACATACTGTATCAGAGTGACATATCAGAGCTCAAAAGAGGACAAATTGTTGTTGCGCATCTCGCTGGCGCATCTGTGACCGAGACAGCAAGTCTTTGTGATGTATCAAGAGCCACGGTATCCAGGGTAATATCAGCATACCACCAAGAAGGACAAACCACATCCAACAGCTAACTGTGGACGCAAGCGGAAGCTGTCTGAAAGGTATGTCCGGGTGCAAACCCGGATTGTATCCAAAAAAAAAGAAGCATACCACCCAGACTGTTGCATGCCCAGAGTGAAGCATGGGGATGGATCAGTGATGGTTTGGGCTGCAATATCATGGCATTCCCTAGGCCCAGTACTTGTGCTAGATGGGCGCGTCACTGCCTAGGACTACCAAACCATTCTGGAGGACCATGTGCACCCAATTGTTCAAACATTGTATCCTGAAGGCGGTGCAGTGTATCAGGATGATAATGCACCAATACACACACTATAAACAATAAATTGTAAATTTTACGGTAAAAAAGCGCCAGCTGTGGTTGCCAGAATTTACATATATAAATTGAATTTAAATGCAATCTAGAAGAGCTAATAAGCTCTTATGATTCCAAATGAATTTGTATCAACTTAAATAAATACATATAGAGACAACTCTATACTGTAAATTCATGCTAATTAAACATGTAGATTTGTTAGATTATGCTGGAAGCACAATTATGTTTTATAATCTTACTGTATATTCTTTTAAAATGCAACGACTTACCAATGTAGAAATACTTGTATTCTAGCTGCTGGCAATGTTTAGTAAAGCTTCAAGCCATGTTGCAGTATAATCATCTTATCAGTAGAAGATGGAACTGGTGTGGGATTGAAAAGGTCTTTAGCAGTAATGTGTTATGACTTCCTGCCACACAAAGCATCAAAAGAAAAGAGGATGCTGCCTACAAAGGCAGATTGGGAATAGAGATTTTCCCTTCTGACAACTTGGAGATGACTCAGTGATACATCAGTCAAGTACACTCTAATATTTCATCGGAACAGCTTTTTCTTTGATTTTGGCACACACTGTGATGGCCAATTCATGTGTGAAAATGATTTTTCAAGCCTCCAGAGCTACAATGTACTCTTTCGAAATGTAAGTCCTGGAATATGGCCGTGCTGTCAAGAAAGAAAAACTCCATACCTGTAGATGTGATAACCTGGTCATTGAGTACATTCAGGTCATCTGACTTCATTTTATTGCCACATCCTTTAATGTTGCTGAGCCTAGACCTGACCAACTGAAACAACATACCACCTCCAAAGACTTGTATTGTACAGTAAGCACTGTGCATTATGGGTGCACCGCTTCATGCACTTCCCTTCTACTGTGACCTTCTTACCATCACTCTGGAATAGAGTCAAGTTGAACTCAGCAGACAACATGACCTTTTTCCTTTGCTCCAAAGTCCATTTTAAAAATTAAAGCCTTTTATTCTGATTAGTCTCACTAACAAGTGGTTTTCTTATGGCCACACATCTGTTTAGTACCAGTGTTGTGAGTTCTTGGCATATTGACCATGTTTCAATGCACTTATTGTCAATTTTTTTATGATGCAACTTCAGTAAGTGCTTATGTGCTCTCCATTCATGCACAATTCTTTCACAAAGTTGATGGTTCAGCGCTATCCTTGCAGGGTTTAATTAGTGATGGGTTGTTCATGAACGATTCGTTCTTTTTGAACTTGACTCATTAGAACGAGTAGTCTCAGAGAGTGATTCGTTCATTTCTACTGGGTGCGCATGCGCAAATCATCGCAAAACCTCCGAAGGTTATGTACAGGAAACAGAATTGAGCGATTCTTACTTAATGACTCTTCGACTCTGAGTCGTTCGTTCTTTAGTCACGTGACTCCCATAGACGCTATGCAGTGCAGTACACAGGAAACAGAATTGAACGGTTCTCAACGAATCTTCAAGTCACGAGTTGTTCGTTCCTTTGTTCACTTTGGCACGCTATGCGGTGCAATAGATTCAAAAGAACGAACGACTCAGACTGGAAAATATGAGAGATGAGCTACTCATTCTGTTTATTATAATATGTCCTTAGCTGCATTTTAATATTTTCATTACTGGAACTATAGAACAATTTGTGTATGTAGACGTGTTGGGGTGTTTTTTATTGAAAATGCAGCATTTTAGTTTATTTCTGATCAAAAGAACGAAATGAACTAAATTACTCAAAAAAAGATTTGTTCATTTTGATGAACGAGATTCAAAGAACCGAATCACTAAAATGATTCAAACTTCCCATCACTAGTGTTAATAATGTGTTAGACAGTTCAGTGCTGGAAGTGTATTTCCAACAAGACCAATTAACATTGCAGATAACAACTGCTGATTCAACTTCAAATGCTTAACAACTTCAAATGCTTAACAATTTCAAATGCTTTCAGCTTTCAATTGAGAACATCTCTGAGCTCTGTGAAAGGTTTGTCGGGGAGATGGATGCAAACAGGTTTTTAGCTTATTGGTAGTGATGAAACAAGAACCACAAAGCCTAAGTATTACGCCCCTAGGTCTAGGTCGGGCCGTAACAGGAATGAAAAGAAGAGAAAAAAAATCATGGGCGAGACCAAAAGTGCGTTTGCTTGGTGTTTATTTTACAAAAGTGCGTAAGCAAATCCCAAAAAGGTGGCTGTGAGCTTCAGAAGCCGACAAGGCCAAAACGATAAACAAAATTTCCTCTACCAAGTCCCGAAGTGAAACAGCTAACCTGTACCAAAAGTAAAAATACGAAAATCAAAATACTACCCTTACTCCCTTACTAAACACAAACCAGGAGAAAACGGGTGCAAACAAAATGGCGTCGACTCCCTACTAAGCCACTAAGTACAGAACTATATACAAATATATACAAAATGTATTTACAGCCAAACAACCAAAACCAAACAAGGGCATACACAAAAACCTAGTCAGAAACATAGCATGAGGTCATACACAGTATAATTTTACAAATGGATTTGTCATCCGATAATCAGTAAGCAAAAACATGGTCTGTAGTATTATGGTCTGAAGGGCCTAAATAGGCCTCTGGGTCTCTTGGTTACCCAATCATCAGGCAGGAGGCGGGATCAACAAAGGACAGGCAGGGCAGCAACCAATAGATTGCAGGCAAGGGTACACTGAAGAGGGTGGGATCGGGAACAACAATAGAAGACACACCTTCATCCCACCATCAGCAGAGACAAAGCATAACCAGAGACAAAATAACAAATAAATCCAATATTGTAACATAAGAAGGACAATGAAGAAAGGCAACAATGGAAATACGGCATGAATTAGATTATAGAGATCCTGAAAACAGAACACAAAAGCTAGGCAGCGAGTTGTGTACAAGGTGGGACATAAATATTAGTGCTCATGAAACACTAAACAAGGATAAAAGAAAAATTTTAAACTTGTAAAAAAAAAAAAAAAAAGAATTATAGTCTCATACGGAGCATTTGAGTTAAAATTGTAAATGTATTTGTGTGATGTCACATATGCTCCTGCCAAAACTATGATATTAAACATATAGAAGGTACTGCAAATTAATACAAAATGTTGCATTTTGGAGTGTTGCATTTTATTGCAACTGTTTTTTTTTATCTGTAGTAGTGAGTTTGATTTATATCTAAAGTTATCAATGTGTTTCAAATAACTAAAACCCATGATCATGTTATACTGTGTGGTCCATCTGCATTAACATGCTCTGCCTTTACTGTTTATCTCTGGAGTCCAACATTTGACAGACAGCTCAATTAATCAAATCAATCAATCAATGGCAGCAGTCACAAGGAAGGTCACCTCCATGTCACTGCTTCCTTGAGAGCAGGGTCAGCTAAGTAAAATCTGCAAACAAGGCATTCATCATTACACTTTGTAGACATTCTGCATGTTGAATGCTACCGTAACTTAATGTAAGATATTCATATTATTATATAGTGGTGGATCTGGGATGTTGATAATAAAAGTTGGGGGTTTCAGCCTCATCACCACAAGGTTCACCTGTTGGACGCTGTATGGGTCATGTATCTTAACTGAGGCACGGGCACACACACACACACACACACACACACACACACAAATAATAAATAAATAAATAAATAAATAACATTACAGATGAATATTTGCATGCCTGTAAAGAAAGCAACATATTATATGACACCAGTTTTCAGATGTAAACAAAATACCTAATCAAGGCTCTTCGTTTGCATGGAAATATAAAGGAGCAAGTGTGACAAAGTTACCAGAAGGACCCCAAAACTTGTGTGTCCAAACTTTTGACTGTTCTCCCTTGTCAAGAATAAATTTGTGACATTTGTTGCCTTCTTAATATGCTATAGACCATCAGCTTTCCTGTGCAGAGGAAGGTTGGGTACAGGGTCATTAGTCTTATTGGTGCTCCTGCAACTCCTGTACAAATTCATATTATGGAGAAATAATCAGTTAAGTAAAGGTAAAAAATAACCCATTATTACTTTAAGAAATGAAGGTCAGTCGGTCTGAAAAATCTCAAGAACTTTGAAGGTATGCGGATAAAGTGCCCTCACCAAAATCATCAAATGCTATAAGGAATCTGGCTTTCAGTAAAGGAAGACCAAGAGCTACCGCTGCTGCAAAGGATACAGTAAGTTTATTAGAATAACCAGTTGCAGAAACCAATGATTTACAGTACCTCAGATTAGAAATCACATAAATGCTTCTTGGAGTTCAAGTGGTAGACATTTCAACATCCACTGTTCAGAAGAAACTTTGGGAGTCAGGCCTTCATGTTCAAACTGCAGCAAAGAAACCATTTCTTCGTAAAAACAACAAGCAGTGGAGACTTGCTTGGGCTTGGAAAACATAAGGAATGGACATTAGATCATTGGAAAACTATTTTTGGATCTGAAGAATCCAAATTTGAGGTTTTTGGTTATAACCGCCATGTCTTTATTAGACGTAGAGAGGGTGAACAGTTGGTTCCTGAAGGTGTGGTTCCCACTGTGAAGCCTGGAGGAGGATGTGTGATGGTTTTGGTGTGCTTTGACATTATAGTGTTGGTGATGTCTAAATTAAAGGCACACTTAACCGGAATAGCTACCACAGCATTTTGCAGCATGTTACATTCTCTCCCATATGGTATGCACCATGTTTGCACCATCATTTGTTTTCCAACAGGACCCTGACCCCAACACATACCTCTAGGTTATGTAAGAGCTATTTGTTCAAGAAGGAGAGTGATGTAGTGCTGCATCAGATGACCTGGTTCCCTCAATCACTCCATCTAAATGCATTTGAGATGGTTTGGGATGAGTTGGACCAGAGAGTAAAGGAACAAGTACTCAACATCTCTGGGAACTCCTTCAAGATTGTTGAAACAATTTAGGCAATTTAGGATTTAATTTGAGGGCCATTAGCTTTTAAAGCACGAATGTGAAGAATAGTCTTCATATTCCCATAATCACTCTGTAACAATTTGCAATTTTACTCATGACATCAGGAAAGCAAAAAGAAAATCTATTTAAGGGATAACCTGGTCATTCAGTATATTCATGTTGTCAGCTGACTTCAAGTTATTGCCACGTAACATTGCTGAGCCTACTGTAGATCTGACCAACTGAAGCAGTCTAAAGTCATTACATTGCCTCCAAACTATTGTATATTGGACATTATGCATAACAGGTTTATTGCTACAGTATATGCAATCTTCTTCTTACTCTAATGCACCCATCCCTCTTTTAAAGGGTAAATTTGGACTCATCAGATCTTTTTTATTTTAAGCTTCACTAATATCTAAAACCCTGATCTAACTAAGAATTAGTAGATGGCTGAGTCATGGACCAAATGTCACCTTCACTCTATGCTTTTGTCTACAGAATTTATTTATAATTGGCACCAGCAGGTGCTTGTGAATATCTCCATGCACACACCTTATTATGCCCTATTCTGATGTCCATTTCCATGCAGCTGCTGGACACTTAAAAACTCCAGGAAGGCCTTTGTATTGTCTGTGGTGGCCATTCTAGTGAGTGCCATGGGTGGCATAGTGGCAGGGGACACAGCTGGGGATATGCTGGGCTGCAGCAGCTTCGGGTCTCAAGTCTCAGTCTGCTCATGCATAAGGGCTTCAAAGCACAAGTGCTGCTTATTTTCAAGGAGTGCTTGATTTTGGGTTCGGTGGAAGAGAACAAGGGTTTTGAAGATCTCGTCACATGGTGAGGCTTACATGATAGTTTGAGGGTGCTCCTCAATCCCCAGGTTTTGGCACCATCGGAGACCCTTGATGGGTAAAGTTTAGAGGAGGAGTTCTTTGTGGACATGTGGAATTTCCGCCAAGCTGTGAGCATTTCTTCAGTCCATGCTTTTTAGCACACCTTCAAAAACTCAACAAAACCAAAATAACTTAACCGAAACATTTTGTCCATGAATTTTCTCAGTCAAGACTAAGTGCACATGTGTAGGTTTGACTGTGTGTTTATGTGTCTCACAAATTCTGCCAGTTGTAGCACACTACTGTACTCTCTATAGTTACCAAATAGCACAAAAAAGCTACAAATATGTAAACTCACAGTAACCACTCACCTGCTGCCACGTCTCAATATGCTTCAGCTTTTCATTGCAGATTTGCATCAAATAAGTGACTGGTTGAAAATTTTGCTACAGTGTTATAAAAGTATGAACCGATTGCCCTATTAGAGTAAATTACCGCATGAGTGTCAGTACAATTGTTATAGTGCTCAGGCTTGGAGAGATCAGTAACATTCTATTTGTTAAACCACCATTATAATCAAGCACTAATGTACCGTTGATGTGTTTGTACTGTAGAAAATCACAATACAAATAAAATAAAAATAAACACATGTCCTTCATTCGTGACCTTGTGCTGTCACTTGATCAAATGTTAATCATGTAAATAAACACAGTGCATCCCCAAAGAGGAGGAAGGGATCAAAGACATAAAAATAAAATAAATGTACAGGCCATGAACCATTTCATCAGGTAAGCAATCAGTTGCAAATGACCTTCTCGTTTCTACATAAAAATAAATAAAATGCTTCTTCTGAATGTATAATGAATTATAATAAACAACACATGTTACTGTAGCACTGAAGTAGCATCTTGGAAAATAAAAGGTCCTTCATGAACGAGGCTCTCATAGCATTATTATATCTAAATATAACAGCTTGTAATGGATATGACCTACATGAAAGGATGCGGAAGTGGGAATGGTGTTACATTTTATTTTATTTTGATTACTTTCAAATGTTACATCTACATAAAACAAAACATAAAAACAGGCATTTTTCATCAAATATTTAAAAGTTGCTTATACAATATTATACATAAAATAAAAAATGCACAAGCTTCGTTAAATGGAACTTCTATATTCTATACAGTAGTTATTTCCCTCACAATGCATATATTTATTTGGATTTTGCAGTAGATCCTTTGGGTGCTGTGGGTTGTGGGGTGGGAACGCTCTGTGGATCAGCTCTGTGGGTGCTCAATTGGATTGTGATCTATTGAGTGTGGAGGCCTGTTTGGCAGCTTTGGTAACTTTGCCTGCTGGGTCCACTGCATGATGGGCTATGGTGCACTGGGTTGTCTGGTGCCATTCTATCATGGCCAGCAATGACATTTTTGAGCAAGTTGTGCTGCATTGGCTTTTCTGTTAGATTGGACGGGCTGGCCTTTTGCATGTGTGAGCCTTGGGTGCACATGATCCTGTTACCAGTTTACTAGTATGTAATTAATAACCAGTGTTAATGTGCTAATAGTATGTGGTCTTAATGTTTTGGCTGATCTGTGTAAAAGATTACAATAATGTGAAATTGTGTGAAGATGTGGTGCATTTTATGCAAGGAGGCATTTATCTGTCATGGTCTACCCGCAGGACTCCTTAGAGGAGATGGCTCAGAGGAGGATGATTGCTAAGCTGACATCAATCATGAACAATACCTCAAATTCCTTGCATGGGACTGTGGAGGCCCTTAGGAGCTGCTTCAGCAGCAGATTGTTACTCCCACAGTGTAGGAAGGAGCATTACTGCAGGACTTTCATTCTGATGGCAGTCAGTCTATACAACACAGACATTCAGTAAAACTGTTTCTGGACCATCATACCCAGTCATTACTTCGGTATCACACATGACATCACATATTTACATAGTTGTGTATTGTGTTTTCTTGCTGAAAGTGCTTCCATGTCTGGTTTTGAATGTGCTACTTTTTTTTTTTTCTACTTTTGCTAGGCTGCTGCTCTCTTCTCAGTACTGCAAACTATACCGACCTACTTTCACCCATGCTGCGACCAACAATTAGTGTAATTAATGATTATTAGGCCACCTGGGATGTGGAGTGATACATGTACTGTAGTTAACCATCCCAGTGCTGTTACCATCTATCGTCACCACTCGTGGAAGGATGAATAAATGGAGCGGAACTAATTGTTGTATAATAATCTGATCTTATTATAAAAGGTGCCTCCAATGTCAGGACATTCAGAAATATTCATAACATTAGGTTTTGCACAATGGGAAAGTTATCATGTGGTTATCATGTTTTTTCAAGGTTTTTTAGAATTCATTGATTTCAGGAGAGAGAGAGAGAATGTAGTAAGTGTGGTCACTGTTTATAGATGCCATAATATAAGTGATAACAGTATGTAAATTAGTATATGAATGCTTGACAACATTAACATTGTGATACAGTATGCTGCTGTAGATGGTTTATTATTTGCCTATAACAGCACCATATTGTGTTTTCTATGACAGATGCAAAGTAAAGAGCCAAGCAAAGTCTTGTATACAATGTATATGTATATGTATAACAATATACAGTATGTAGTTAAACCATAGTTTTATAGTTATTATTTCATATAGATATATTATTTTATTTTATATTTTTACTCTAGCATTCATATTGTCAGGAAGTGTAGAAACACATCCTGTGATGGATTGGTACCCCATCCAGTGTACCCAGCCTCGTGCCCTAAGTTAACAACGCTGTATTGTATAAAGCTGTATTGAGGCTGTATTTACACCTGGTCTTAACGTTTGTCACAAGTAATCTGATCACAAGTGGACAGCCGAGCTGCATAGTTATTCACACCTGGCATTATGAATGCCACTCACATTTGCCATATGCACATTTAATATGCATTTGTAAATGCTTGGCAAATTCCATTGTATCTACACTTATAGATTGTTTCAAATGTTTTGTAACAAAACTTACTGCATAAATGAACAGCAGATGAAACGACGAATGAAGCTTAGGAAACAGCTGCTTTCATTTCTGCTGTTTTAACCACAACTTGAAATATTATTCTATATAGTGTAGTGAGTTATTGTCACTGGACTTTATCAGTTTGACACAATTTTGGAAACAATCTGACAAGTATTACATCCACAGATGAACAACTGGTCTTTTGTTGCTTTCCAGGATCTATTAAAATTCATTCGGGTTTACGCTACAAAGCCGATTTTGCAATGTGTGTCCCCGACAATCTGTGAATGTTGTTCGAGTTATTGAATCAAAGTGCGTCTTTGAGACGCGTTCGATTCTATTCTTAGCTGTTCTTAGTGACGTCCACTTCAAATCTGATCACCTAGGACACATTTTAATATTAAGTGTAAATAGGAACTGATCATCTGTTTGGGGACTTTGAGAATCATGAGAGTTGAAGTCTATTTTAGTCAAATTTTTTTATAATTTTTAAATAATAAGTTTTATTCACAGACATGACATTCCATACATTTCTTTTATCCTTTGTATAATGCATTATTTGATCAGTACATTTATTAAGTGGTAAACTATGTTTGAACAACATCAACAGAGAAAAGCATCCCTATTCTCTCCTTCTATTATGCATTACATTTTTCTTGTAAATGTATTATGTGTGCTGCAATGAGTATACATAATTTTATACATATTACTACAACCCCTACTATTGGAACGCTGCTGCACACTGCAACATCTTGCTCGGTGGACATTGACCCAGATTCCTTTACCTTTGGGATCTAATTCAAGACCCAGACACCGTGTATTGCACAACCTTACCTAATCGTCCCACCTGTCCCTCATGCAGGTGTGCAGGTCAAAGGTCTTCATAGATCATACAGAACTGATTTTGGTTTGGATATTTGAATTTCCAGTCTTACTTGGCATAAATTGAATTTTAGGTTGTCTGTTCTAAAGGTGGAAAACAGTCTCGAAAATATCTACAATTATGTGATTCAACAAGAAAACTATTCAAGTCAAAACAAATTGTCTCCAATGATCAACTGCAGGAATGAACAACCCAGCTAAAAAATTCTAAATATTAATCGGAATATTGTGTAAGGCATTGTGACACAAATTACAAACAGCAGGAGGTTTTTTGAAAATTGCCAGAGCATTGCTTTTTTTGTTGTTGTTGTTACATTTAGTAATAAATGTCTTAGCTATTTCCTTTTGGCAGATTATGTTGGTTCTCTTCAGTAAGAATTCTTACAGTGATCAAAGTTATCGGCCAGGAGAACCAACCTATTTTAAGCTTGAAAATGATAAAATGTCCTGAAATCAGATTAACAATATCTTCTATAACATTTCCTATTGTACTCCATATTTCATACACTGACTGGGCAAAAAAAATGTGCACACTTACAGTACAATCACACACAAGCTTTACAGCACACAATGTGCTGGCCGGTTCATGTGTGAAAATAATTCCTCATGCTCCCAGAAACACTCTTTCACAATTTAGGTCCTTTAAGGAATATACAGTACCTGTGCCATCAGTGGGGGGAAAAAAACATAGATGTGATAACCTGGTCGTTTTGTACATTCAGGTCATCAGCTGACTTTATTGCCACATGATGTTTTCTTATGGCCACACAGCTGTTTAGTCCCAATCCTGTGAGTTCTCATCACAGTTTGTGTGTGTATAGAAATTATCTTACTTTTACTATTAAACGTATCTATTTCCTGTTTCTCCTTTTATCATGCAAATTCACCAAGTGTTTAAATGATGATTTTTTTTCCCAACCACATTTCTTTCACAAAGTTAGGCATTATCCTTCAAGGTTTTGAAAATGTGTTGAAGGATTCTTAACCCAAATCTCCTTAGTTATTTTCCTTGCTTGATGCACCTTTTTTATTTTGTGTTTTGATATTTGTCATCATGGATTAATGCAATTAAACTGTACAATTTGCAATGAACCATAATTCAATAAAACAATAACAATTTACCTTAAATGTTCCCTTATGCTGCATTATTTTACGCACTAGCTACAAATAACAATCTATACTCTCAGCATCAATTTAATAACTAATACAGTACTTGTATTAATACTGTAGTTTAAAGGAAACTAAAGGAAATTCTGATATTTACACCTGAAAACAAATGTCTTAAAATTTAGGCAGATGCCGTAATTTCATTTTGGCTTTTTTTTGTCTTATGCTTTATTTTAACGCATGAGCTATGATAAGGATTCATGAACTGAAGCATGCATGAAAACTTGTTGACATTAAGAAGGTAGGAATTTGTCCCTCATCATCGTTGTATGTGGCACGTGGGCAATGCCAACCCTTCAGCTTTAATATACAGATTCTACTCTATATGTGATGTCAAAACATCCTACATGTCAGACAAAACACCACATCTAAGTAAGAAATCCATCACTTTTTAGGGTAACAAGCTACTGTAAGTTTTTGGAAAAGAACATTAAAGCTTCCGCTTGCCTAGTGGGCAATCAAATGAAATTTATCCAACCCTTTAGATGATTGCTACTAAAAAAATAAATCAGAAGCTAGGCAATGATAATGATGGTCCACACTTCATTCAAGAGCATAGTCCATCACACTATTCAGTTAGAGTATGGGTTTATATCATCCAGGTGAGGTTTTTTTATTAACACAAGGACGCAGCATAATTAATGCAAATGAATACTCTAGTGGATTTTCAGGAGACACAAAAGTGCAGTAAGGGTTATACTGACGCAAGAACTGGTTCAGATACATCACACCATGCGTTAGTAGCTAGGCATGTGAACATTTCCAAAAGAAATTTTATGTACATTTGTAACGTACATCCAATTCTAGATTACACAACTTCCGATTTCGCGGCTACGCATACAGTATGTGTGTGAGGGTTAGGTGTTCACTTACTTTTGTTTGTATAGTGTAGGTGCATTTGTCACATCCTGATTTCAAAAATAATGCAAAACATCAGCATATTGTACTGTATGTGTGTGAATTTGTGAATTACAAGCCCTTGAGGTGCATCACATCTACTGTAACAAAAACAAAAAAGGGAATGCTTAATTCAAGAATAATGCTATCTAATGAACTGTACCTCCTCTAAAATCTATTCTGAATAGAGGAAATTTAAACGGCATGGTGAAACTTAAGTCCTTAAATTCTACTTATAATCCATCCATTGATTATCTATACTGCTTATCCCACGTAGAGTCAGGGGCCTGAAGCCTATTCCAGGGAGCTTAGGGTGGAAGGTGGGGTACACCCTGGATATGGTATCATAGGGCATGTCTTTGGACTTTGAGAGGAAACCAGTGTGTCTGGAGGAAACACACCAAGCACCGAGTCAAAATGCAAACTCCACCAACACAAATGAGATTCAATAGATTCAAACCACAAATGCTGGAAAGGCTGAACACTAAGCCCCCATTCTGCCACTAAGAATCCATAAATATTAATTTATGCATGTTAAGTAATCATCAGTCATCAGGTGAAATGCTACAGATATCTAGACAGGCTGATCTACAGGTTACTACAATTCCGGTTGCTAGGCGATGCCACCCTAGGGGCAATCTGGCAAAACATGCAGCACCTGGTCATGCCTCTATATAAGCCTGCCAAATGCCTCTTAGTGTGCAGAGATTGGTTCTGCACCAGGTAGGAGAGTGAAAAAAAGAGAGAGAGAGAGAAAGAAAAGTAAAAAAAAGAGAAACATTATGTTTGATTTGAACCTACTGTATAGTATGTAACCTACACTATATCGCCAAAAGTATTTGCTCGCTTCACATTCATATGAACTTGAGTAACATCTAATTCTTAATCTATAGGGTTTAATATGATCTTGACTCACCCTTTGCATCTATAACAGCTTCAACTCTTCTGGGAAGGCTTTCCACAAGGTTTAGGAATGTGTTTATGAGAATTTTTTGATCATTCTCCCAAAAGCACATTTGTGAGGTCAGACACTGATGTTGGACGAGAAGGCCTGACCTCCGCTCTTATTCATCCCAAAGGTGTTCTATCGGGTTGAGGTCAGGACTCTGTGCAGTCCAGTCAAGTCCTTCCACACCAAACTCGCTCATCCATGTCTTTATGGACTTTGTGCACTGGTGCGCAGTCACGTTGGAATTGGTGTGGGGTTGTTTTCAGGAGTTGAACCTGACCCCTTATAAGTGAAAGGAACTCTTAATGCTTCAGCATAACATGACATTTTGGACAGTTTCAATTTAATTCAATTAAATTTTATTTATACAGTAGCACTTTTAACAATGGTCATTGTCTCAAAGCAGCTTCACAAAAATGAAAGAAATTTTAAAAAAGAAAATTTTTGGAAGTG
>JAQMYL010000008.1:8415927-8428315 GCA_030014365.1 Clarias pachynema | reverse complement strand
TTTAATTCTTTATTTAATTATTATTATTATTATTGTTTTCAATATTGTATATTAATACTGAAGTCTGAAATTAATGGGGAGAATATGTTTTATATTTTCGACTCTTCAGATGACAACTTTGCACTCTCTTGGCATTCTCTCAGTTAGCCTCATGAGGGTGTCATCTGGAATGGTTTTGCAACAAACCTTGAAGGAGTTCCCAGAGGTGCTGAGTACTTGTTGGCTGCATTTCCTTCACTCTCTGGTCCAACTCATCCCAAACCATCTCAGTTGGATTTAGATTGGGTGATTGTGGAGGCCAGGTCATCTGATGCAGCACTCCATCACTTCTTATTCTTGGACAATTAGCTCTTACATAACCTAGAGGTGTATTTGGGGGCATTGTCCAGTTGAGAAGCAAATGATGGTGCCAAATGCAACCCTAATCTAATGGTACGTCATATAGCTGAAAATTGCTGTGGTAGCTATGCTGGTTAAGTTTGAATTCATTAGACCAAAGGACAGTTTTCTACTGATGTAATGTCCATTTCTTGTGTTTCTTCACTTGTCGTTCTTTATCCTCTGCAGCAGAGGTAGTTATTGGTCATCCTTTCCTTGGACTGTTCTCATGAGAACGAGTTTTCTCATAGCATTTGAAGGTTTTGGTGACTACACTTGAGGATACATTCAAAGTTCTTGAGATTTTTACGATTGACTAACATTCATTTGTGAAAGTAATGACAGACGGTCTTTTCTCTTTACTTAACTGAGAGTTTCTTGTCATAATATGGATTTGTACTGTTGTAGTAGCACTAAAAGAGCTATTGACCCTGAACCCATCCTTCCTTTGCACAAGACAGCTGATGGTCTAAAGCATATTAAGAAGGGAAGAAATGTCACAAATGAACTCTTGACAAGGCACCCCTCTGAACTGAAAACTATTTTAAGTGACTACCTCATCAATCTGCAGAGAGAATGCCGTGAGTGTGTCCAGCTGTCATCAAAGCTAAATGTAGTTACTTTGGACAATCCAAAATATAAAATATTTTCTGGGCTGTTAAAACACATTTGACATAATTCCATATGGGTTCCTTCATATAATGGACTTCATATGTCTTCAGTATTAATGTGCAATGTTCAATACAAAAAAAGTATTAAAAAAAAAACATAGACGAAAAAACAAACTCTCAAGGAGAAGGTATGTTCGAATGATTAACTGGTACTGTACCTTTACGTTGGTGACTTCATATCAGACATTGTATCAGATATTATTACAGATTAGCTTTGCGTTATGGCAAAAAGAGTGCGGTGGGTGAAATGTATCAAATCTTCAATTTCGGCAAAAAATAGGTTGATAAAGATCTTATCTTTTTGATCCTTCAACAGAATTGAGAAATGTTCATCCTATGATTGGTTTAAAGACACTATCCAAGCTGGTTACTCCAGTTGTGCTTTTTTGCAATAAATCCATACCTCTTGGGAAGTTATTTTTAGGTGTACAGTAGCTTGACATCCTGGTGTCAAAATGAGCCTGGAGTTCCCTCTTTTTTACAATGTTGCAGAATCTTCATTTAAATATTATAAAAATACGATTTTGACTGAGTTTTCTCGTAAACAATCTCGTACTAGCCATACAGTATCTCGGCAACCAGACATTATACAGTAATAAACATGGTATCAATATGAAGGTTATTTCAACTAGGAATCTGAAAATATGCATTACTCAAATCAACCAAGCTGTGACTTAATACCTGATTTGTGATATTTTTTTTCATGGGGTTTGTATGTCCATGTCTATGTCCAAACAAAAGTCCTGATTTCACTTGAACAACCCTTGTACAAATCCAACCCCGGTATTATTTGTACACTTTTGTGAATATGCACATACAAAGGCTTTGGGAGGAATCCATAAAAACTGTCAAACACTGAGCAAACATAGAATTTCATTATGCCATATGATAATACTGTATAGTTCTTGGATCATGGATTGTTTTTGTGTGTCTGTTCTTTTGTTTTCCCTCTAAGGTAATATGCAATCTACCAACATTTTTGCATGTTGCTTATACCTGTCAGAGTTTTTGTATATTTTTATTATAATCAAAGTCATATTTTCTCATGTGGGAACTCAAATCTCTTTAACCCTTACTTAATACTTTTTTCCCCCTTGAACATTAGGTGGTATCCATACAGGATTGTAAGAAACTGTGGCTAGCCACACTGGCCTATTACTAAAAAGAAGCATGAGTAGAAAATAATAGACTCCTAGGCTTATTTCAAGAGTCATGTCACACTGTAAGAGACTATATTTCTATATTTATCAGTAATAACAAACCCCCTGACAAACCTGTCACAGAGGCACTCATTATCAGAAAGCATACCTCACACACACTTCACCTCTTAGACGACTATGATGGCATCCTCCAGTGGTTTGAAATCCATATCATGGCCAGATGCTTGTTCTTCTTCATGCATGTCTCAACCTCCATCCAGCAGCAAGCAAATGTCCCTTTTTTTCTGCACGCTGCTGTGGAAATTATTTTCATTATTATTTTGGTTGCAGTAAAAAGATGCAGCAGCGTGTGTTGATGTTTCATCTCATTACATTCAATGCCATTACCACCACAGGCAGGACATTTAGAAGAAATTTAACTGAGGGGAGGCATCCAAGAAATATTGTTCTTTTCCAGCTTACAAATTCCTAGAAGCTCTTACCAGCAAATCAAATTTTGACTGAAGAACACCAGTAATTAATTAGTAATTATAAGCACTTAGATGGTTTTGATACTTATTAAGCTTTCTTTAAGCAGTAAACCTTCACCACCTTATATTTCTGCTGTGAAATTAAATGACTTCCATTTTCAGAAACTCAATCACATCAGCCTTGTTAGTTAATATATAAAAAATATTAAATATGTAATTTATTGGACATTTTTAATCAATCAATTCTCATTTTTGGCTGACATGAAATAATGTGGTCATAATTTCGTCTTCTGCTGATGATGTAATGCTTTTTTGTTTGCCATGGTTGCAACGAGTAAAAATTTAAGTGACCATAGGTTCCCAGGTAAGGTCCGGACAGTCTACTGGTTCTCCGCAGACCTCAAAAAGGCACCATTCTTTGCAAACCATAGAGACTGTCGTGAGTGAAAGATCCAAGGAGATCAGCAGTTTCTAAACTCCTGAATAATTCATACAGTAGTAGATTCCACCACTGGCTATGACTAATTCAAAATTAAGATGCAATATTGACTGTATTGAGCAGCTACAGTAGATGACATTAGTCTCTGTGACACCCCGCTGGGTGCACATGTTCCCTTTGGATGTTGAGAGAGTGTGTGTGCTACACTGTCTATGCTGGGATGTCACAAAAAATGGTTCCTGACTATAAATACATCAAGTGAGACTCTTTCTAGTTTGGTTTATGAGTGGTGAAGTGTCTGGGGCCATGCCTTAGGATGAAATGCTCTGAGGTGACATCTGGTCCATTGACAAGGTCAGCAAAGGTCTTACCCACCCATTGACCCAAACACACACACACATACATTTTGAGGAGTCTTTATTGCTATTATAAGAACTGCATCTAATGACTAGTTATCTCTAGTTACTCTTAAATAAATAAAACCTGTAATGTAAAAATTTTAGGAAATCATAAAGAAGGACTGGAGAATTACAGAAATCCTGGGGAACATTAGTCTTCACTTTTACTTGCTTAATACTGTATGTTAAAATTTTCAAGCAGGCAACAGCATTATACATCAAGTTATCAAACCAAGCCAGTAAATCGGCCCAGATACTGTCCTTGTAAGAGATACTTTCATACCTAAAGGCTTTCAATCCAATGTGGTATTAGATTTTAATGACCTTACTGTGGACATTATTTAAAGTGAGGCACATACTGTATGCATTTACAGTATATTCACCGACTAACTGCATAAGTCCCATCTTAAAACTCACTGTTTTCTCTGGCGTTTAAACCAACATGAGATGTTGATTTTATATATTCTGTTTGATTAGATATGTGTGATGTTATTTTAATTATGTCTTATAATTAAATTATTTTATTTTTTGTCTTTTTATATTATTTTATATTATTATTTTATCATCTATCTGAAGCACTTTGGGGCATTCTTGTTGTTGAGTTGAGTTGAGTTGAGATAAGAAAAACTACCTTTATTTCTCTGTACAGTCCCATGCTACACTGATGAACTTATCCAAGGGTTTCCACTTGTGCTTGAAAACCATTAAGGTAGAAAGTTTTCTCAGTATGCAGTAGCCATGATCAGGCTTCCTGCTTTGTCTAAAAGGCCTAGCCTCTCAATCCTTTAATGGTCCAAACATGTGGAAATGGCTTGGAGTGAGGTCAGGACTGTATAGGAGATGTGGCAATAAGTCTCAGCCAAGTTCCTGTAATGCACAAGTGGTGTACAGTTCCCACAGCTGTACTTATTATTTGTCAAGGTATCTGTCAATTTTCAAAGATCAGGCGTTCCACTCGCTGAATGTTCACATACAGTAATCGACTGCAGTGGGCTCCGAGCCATCTCGGCTGGTATCGACATTGTGTAACAGACGTGTACAGCCTTCTTTAAAATGTTTGCACCATTCAGATGCTTTACTGCAGCTAAGGGTCTCATCATTGTTCTGTGCTTGAGGTTTTTCTGTCAATGTCAGTCAGTTTTACTCCTTCATTCCTCTGCTCATAAGTCTTCATTTAACCGCTCCCCATATGTTTAGCAGTACCAGCATCATAATCATCAATAAAAAATTGTTTAAAGGAAATTTATTTATTTATAATTTATTATTATTATTTTTTTATCAAACAAACAATCCATGTAGCTTGTGTAAAGGATCTCAATAATTTCTTATGTATTCACCACTGTATATGTAGACTGAACGCGTTTAAAACATTTAACCACAAAATATCATGGAACACCTTAATTGGCAAGCTAAATAGTGAGCTGCATGTATTTTAAGACCTCTGTGACCTCTTTTTTAACCATTGAATTAATTCAGCACTTCCATCACATACTGTACCACCTACATCAGGAATGCATTTAAATCACTGTCCAAGTAGAACAGCAAATATATCACATGGATTTAAAGTTGTCACCCTAACCTGGGGGCAGGTGGCTTTTCAATCAATACTGACCTCTAATGCACTAAGAAGATAAAGCCTGTCACACAGATAGAGGGGATATGCTGGAAACTGAAAATCATTTTTCTTAAATAAATAAATAAATAAATAAATAATTTTTTTTTAAATGTTGTCATTTTTCCAGTATTTTCCCCTTTAACTCTAAAAACATTGCATAATGGATGAACAAATCCAAAAGTAATATGTGATGGCAGTTTGTAATATAAAATGGACTCGTTTGAGTATTTTAGAAACTGCTAATGTATGTTAATTTACATGCATTGCTGTCTATGTGGTTTACACACACACACACACACATTCAGTGGACAGCACAGTTTAAGCTGACAGGAAGACCAGGTCAAATAATCTGTCTTTGCAGAGAAGATGCATTTAAAAATGCACAGCACATCAAACCGTGAGCCTGATTTTTAATATCTTTTTACATTGTAAAACAATGAGGAAGGCATCTAAAATGTGCAATGATCTCCTGATATTGAGATGCATCTGCTACTTATGCTCTGATGATCTGTGGTGCTGTCGATTGGTGATTCCTGAGCCTGGAAACTGTACGTAAATCAAGAAGTAAGTTTTGATCATGCTTTCCTGAGATGCCATATGTTATTTCATAGTTTTTGAAAAAATATAATATTGTTCAGAAAGTAGAATAGTATAATGTAAAATAAACTTGTGCAAGCTTGTGACTAAGTTTGGCTGAAATGTGTGAGCAAAAATGTAGAGGTCCAGATTGAAGGAGCTAAATTAAGTCACAAAGGTTTAAAAAAGAATGTAATTATAATTTAACTGAGATTTTAAAAAATTACTGATGTTCTTTAGTTCACATTGTTATATGTTAACCATGATTTCCTCGCTATTGTTAAAAAAAAAAAAAAAAAAAAAAACCCTCTCTCTCTCTCTCTGTGTGAGTGCGTAAATGTGTGCGCGCGCGTTTATGCTCGATCATTCTCGGAGGCGCTGAACTCGTGCAGGCTGGCTCGCGCATCACTCCAACCCCGACACGCGAAAAGGGCACGCGCGCAAAACAACAAACAGTTCTAATTATTAAAGGCTGTGCGCAGCGTGTGTTCGTGGGCGCCATACTGCTAGGCTGCACCCCACACCGCTTGTTATTTAGTCCTTTTGGTCTTTACAGTGGCGTGTTGTCCCGACTGCATTCTACATTGTGTCTGCATAGTTTGACATATCCTGGTTGGCATACTTCGTTCTTCTCATAACCCACAAGAATTGCACTTTAGTCAGTGTAAAGCAAAGTTGGCCACCGTAGGCAGGCTGTGCATCCTCAATAACGATGCATTAAGAAGTCATTGGAGGTTTTATACTGTATATGGGGTGCAGTTGCAGAATGTTTGTTTGAAAGTGAAAAGGTTACGTAATGATTTGGCGTGTTATAGTTGCTCTCAAGAGATCTGATTATATTAATACGTGCTTGATATAATTAGGATAGCCTAATTAAATTTGCATGGGTTGTAATAGTAATAGCTCATTTAGTTCCTTTAATTGTAATTGCGCATATTTATTTTCAATTGCAGGTTTTTATTTGATATTTTCATTGTGTATTATTATTGTTATTATTATTATTATTATTATCGTTGTTGTTGTTGTTTTTCATTGCATTTAAAGATTCACTTTAAAGTCACAATGAGCACGTCTTGCATGGTGGGACACGGTGCATTGCGTATGCGAGACGTAAACGAGCAATGTTACCGAGAGCAAAAAGCCGCGTGAGCTTTCCAACTGTACAGCGCGGTCACTGGAGCGCGTGAGTGCGCGAGACAGCAGGACCGGTCATTCTAACGAGGCGCGTGAGGCGCACTATTCTAACATCCACTGAGGGTTTAACGGATTCCGCGGTTTACTTGCTCTACCCGCGCAACCTCTCTGTTTCTTTATGTGTGCGTGCTTTTTTTCCCCTCTCGGATCCACGCAGTGCTTCGTCACTCTCACGTATTAGTGAAACGCTAGTAATTCTGGAGAGACTGACAGAGCGCAAAGCGGTCCGTGCACGGAGAACGCAGCTTGTGGAAATGTTCATTTAGAGACAAGACAGAAACGAGAAAGCAGCGCGAGCGGAACGAGACCGGATGCATGAAAAGGAAAAGTTTATTCTTTTGCTGCAGGATTTAAGAAAACAAACCGACGCGTTATTTTTTTTTTTTTCTGTGGGGTATCCAAGGGATTGTGACGGACAAGACTGAGCGGTTATAAGCGCACACATATGCATGCACGGTCACTG
Organism: Clarias pachynema; assembly: GCA_030014365.1. Lineage (NCBI taxonomy): Eukaryota > Metazoa > Chordata > Actinopteri > Siluriformes > Clariidae > Clarias > Clarias pachynema. Next base: position 8,420,951 of record JAQMYL010000008.1, on the reverse strand, counting down.
AGGATTTGGAGACATTCGTTGCGCACGAGATCGGGGATTCCCTTATAACCGGAGGAAGAAATGCAATTACGCGTTCATTAATATGTAATCTGGTGTGCACACCGCTTCCCAAAACTACCCCTGAGAGCAGCAATCTCTTTTCGTAACCCATCAGCATTATCGCAATTCTTTAAACATTCGTGTGCACATGTGGAAGTGAGGAAGGACGAGGAAACACGCATGCTTTCTATCTTTAGGGAGCTTCTGTAGGTCCCTCTCGGCGTTCCTTCAGGCGTGAGACATCAGGACGACATTTCAGCGACCATGCATTTCCTTCTGCGTCCTCAGGTGAGTCTGAGATTTTAGCTCTACCTCAAATAATGCGACTGGAATTTACAAAAAAAAAAAAAAAACTTTCTTTCTGTTTTGATTAGTGTCAAGTCTGCCAGAGACTCCTGTCACTAAATAAAGCAGGAAGATTCCAGTTTTTGAGACATACATATGTAGTACTATCTATGCACAGAATTGCACACACACACACACACACACACACACACACATTTTCAAATAGTGAATGCATTTTTTTTTTTACTTTTAATTTCATTAAAAAAAACAATGCTGAATGCATCCAGAATATGCAATAATTATATGCAAAAATAAAAAAGCAGATAGTGAGGTGCATCTGCTACTCATGATTTGTAAAGCTCTAATCTGACCTGCTGTTTGTTAATTGGTGATTTCTGAGGCTGGTAACTCTAAATGAACTTCTCTGCAGCAGAGATAAGTTTTGGTCTTGCTTTCTTGGGATGGTCTTCATGAGAGACAGTTTCATCATGGTGCTTGATGGGTTTTGCAAATGCGCTTGAGAATATGGTTCTTGCAAAATCTACTGTATGTCTAAAGGATCTGGCAGGAGGAACCTGAGAGCATTCTTCCAGGAAAACCAGGATACGTGTTTAAGTGCTCCACAGAGAATGGACTGTTTTCTGTAGGTCAGTTTCATTAGCTACAGTATACGAACATGTATAGATAGATAGGAGATCAGCAATTAATTTATAGTTCTGTTAATTATGCATTTTGGCAATCAGGATTTATGTAAGTCCTTGGATGTTTTTTTTTTGTTTGTTTTTGTTTGGTCCAGTTTGTAAGCTTCTGGGGCATTTTTGTCTTTCATTGTTTAAAAGTCCTCGGTTGGCTCTCTGTATTCTTTCTTTCTTTCTTTCTTTCTTTCTTTCATCTTTCTTTCCTTCTTTCTTTCTTTCTTTCTTCTTTCATTGTGCAAATTAAAGATTTTTGCAGTTCTCCTTTTAGCTTTCTAGAATTTCCAACAGACTTCCTTTAGAATCCAGGAAACATTAGCTATCCAAAGAACTCATTAGGAACTCTATCATATATTGTTTTCTTAGGGCATTTATAAAATCTTTAGTCTCTCTCTCTCTCTCTCTCTCTCTCTCTCTCTCTGTTTTGCCTCTTTTTGGAAAAAAAAAAACAAATCCACGGGCAGTTGAACCCAAGCACAAGCCTGATAGCCTTTTATAGAATTTTATTACAGTAAATGTACAAATATAAATGTTTAAATGTATTTTTGACATGCTATAATGCAATAACACAGTGAATGTGATAAGAACATAATCAGAGAAGGGTACACCATCTGTGTTGAAATCTATAAGCATGTATAATTTTACTGACTATAAATTGACTCATGGATATGTAATGAACAAGTCGGTGTGTGTGTGTGTGTGTGTGTGTGTGTGTGGGATGTATCCAAGAATAAACTAGATAGAATATTCTTATGCACAGCATTAGTTGATAATGTAGCAAATCTCCTTATAACAAATTGAAGGTATCTGAGATGGTACAAATAGTCATTATGAAACCAATTCATTTAGGTAAATGAATTCAATTGAATTAGGTTGCCAAGAATATAAAATACGTCCTCATGAAAGTGGTACACTCTCATTCCATTTACATTTAGATCCTTCACTGCAACTTTCCGTCAGTGGAATTGTTTTTTTTTTTTAATCTAATAAGAAACATATATTAATTCAATGCTGCACTTAATAAGTTTAAACTGTCTTGTTTGAGTTGTGTCCTACTTGTTCTGCATGTTCTGTATATAAGTGTGAAAGAAATCTTGTCCTGCTTTTGCATTTGACCATCTTCACACAACGGCAACCTCAAACAAGATTGGGATTGATTTGATCTTTTTTGACATAATACACCATGCATCATTGGGTCTCGACCTTGAGGTCACGACCCCACAAGATGATGGGAATGGGGTCACAGATTTTACCATACCATTATTTATAGATGAAATTCTGTCCATATAAACATGATTTCTAGAATTTTGTAAGATTTTTATGATTAAATTTTTAGCTCCACATTCGGCCCAGTTTAAACAGCGATGTTGTGTCCAACACACTCATATTAATTAGAGTGGGCTTTCAAAATTTTAAATGTTTAATATTAAAAAGAATCATATTTTGCACGACCAGACAGTGTTTTGTACTAAATACACTACAAAATACAATTTTAACATACTATCCTATATTTTCCTGTGTATGTCCATAATTTAACCAATGCTTGAACTATTTATTTATTTATTTATATTTGTTGCATAATATGGCAGCGCAAATTGCCATACAGCAAAGAATTCTGAGGTCTAATGCAACTTCCTAATGAACAAAAAACAATAGTAGTCTGTCAGATATTGCAGCATAAGGATGACAATTCAGAGCTTGTGTCAGCTTTTGAAGCATCATTAACAATATCTATGCAAAAATATCCACACACACACACACACACACACACATATATACTATACTGTATATATAAATGAAAGATCTGGCAGGAGAAAACTGAGAGCATTCTTGCAATAACCTCTGAAGGTGTGTTTAAGTGCTCCAAAGAGATATATGGAACAGACTGTTGTTTGTAGGGCAACTGTGTGATGAATTATTATTCCAGTGAAGAACCATTAGGTATCCAAAGAGCTCTTTAGGAACTCTAACTTTGTATATTGTTCCTGCATTCATAAAATCTTTAGTCTCGCTCCCTCTCTTTCTCTTTCTCTTTTCCAAATGAAAGTCTGAGGGGAAAAAAAAAAAAACATGGGCAGCTGAACCTGAGCACAATGCTGCCAGGCATTGGTATGAATTTCCATTTTAACATGCTATAATGCAATAACACAGCCATGAATATGATTGGGGCATAATGGCAGAAGGGTACACCATCTGTGATGAAGTTTATAAAAATGCAAAAATGTCATCGACTTAATTTTACTAATGGAGAGGTGATGAACAAGTGTGTATGTGGGATGTATTAAAGAATAAAATGAATAGTGTATTGTTTAGCTTCAGTTATTAGTGTAGCAAATGTCAATACTCCTTGTAACATACCGGAGATGTCTCAGATGTAGTGATGAGGGACAAATCAAAATCAGTTACATATCGAAAAAAAAAAATGTATTTAAAATTCATAGGTTTATATAGATTGCGCTCTAAAATATTCACACATCAGCACAGCGTCCGATGTGGTAGGAGCAAATGATTTGCTGTTTATTTAGAACTTTTTAGTTACATAATCCAAAATAATAATAATAACAATAAATAAATAAATAAATAAATAAAATTTAAAAAATTGTCAACTAATTATTATAATAATATTGTATAGGCCCTAATGTATAAGTTCCTACTCAGACAGTACCAATAATCAGTTAATAAAAATAAATAAATAAATAAATAAATAAATAAAAGTTTAGTCTTCAAACTGGGTCAATTGAATTTTTTCCCCTGGGAATTAAAATGCATGTGGCCCTCTCTCCTTTACATTTAGATCCACCACTGCACCTGTCTGTCATTAAACTGATTTTCCTCATGACCAAATAGCAGAAATGCATGTTCTGTCCACTACAAGCATCAAAGCAATCTTATCCTGCTTTCGTCTATGACCATCTCAACCCCACCCCCCAGTCAAGATTGGGATCGATCTGCTCTTTTTTCAAATTATACCATGCAACATTGGTTCTCGACCTTGAGGTCTCAACCCTACGTAGAGGTGTGGACTGGGGGGCACAGAAGATTTTAACCATTGATTATCCTTCAGTTAATTTGAAGATCCTCTTTAGCCAAGTTTACCCAGCGATCCCACACACAAAGAGTGTCCAACACACTGTTACGGTAGTCAAAGTGACTATTTAAAATAAAAACTAATATTTTTTTGTATGTATGTATGCTATATTTTGCAGTGTGTGCCCATCATTTAACCAGCATATGCATAATACATGCATTTTGGTCTGTAGCATACTGAAACAGCCTGCACTCTGGTAAAATTCCAAATTTTCAAACTGCCACAGGGCACAGATGTGAATATCTCAATGGATTAACAACCTTTAAGTGATCAAATACAGCAATATAATGCATGCAAGCTCAGTTGCCTTTGATCTAAACTAAGCTTTGTGCCTACAGTATATTATGTGAAATGAAATAAGTGAACCCAACTAAACCATTCGCTAGCACGTATTTGTAGGACACAAGGATCAGTGTCACTGTAGGTTACAAGATGGATGTGACAGTGACAAGGGCTCTTTCGATTAGCTCGCCTGACTTAGATACACTTGCAGTGCTGCAGTGTGACACACAAGTTCAGTACTCTCAGTCGTGAACTCTTGCACAGAGAGCATTACAGTATAACGGTATTATTAAATGTGTATGTATAATAGAACAGGTATAATGGTTCCCAGTTTCTAGTATAACATTCCCGTATTATCTGAGTTACATGTAAGGCTGCATTTTTTATATAAAAAAATCACATTGCAAAAATTTGACACATATTATGATTTAAAATGTCAGATGTAACTACAGTATTAAGTGTCCAATTCTGTATTCAATCCTATTTATCCAGTCTAACAGTGTCATGTACTGTTGGATGTAGGACTGTGGGTGTGGGTGAGGCATAGGCGCAGAGGGGGTTAACACTAGAAGCGCCGAGGACGGTCATTTTGACCGCAAGGGGGAAAAAAAAAATTATAACTTCACACTCGATCA
>JAQMYL010000008.1:8379739-8390104 GCA_030014365.1 Clarias pachynema | reverse complement strand
ACAAGGCGGGGTACACCCTGGACAGGGTGCCAATCCATCGCAGGGCACACACTCATACGCACATTCACACACTCATTGGAGGACTTCTTGTTTAAAAAAAAAAAAAAAAAGCAGTGCCTGACTTTATAAATGCTCTACAGAATGAATGGGCAGGAATTCCAACAGAAACACTCTTATCAATAATCTTGTGGACAAGAAGAGTGAAAGCTTTTTAAAATTTCCTTGACTATGGATAACTGTGACATATTTGTGATTCAAACTTGCGATCTACTGTATCAATGATAGGACAAACCTTTTTTAAATTGCACTACTTGGTTAATTTCATGTTCTACTGTATGTTTTTTTTTTAATAACTATTGCCCAGACCCTCACAACTGTCTTTCCCAGTTAAAATGGAGGACAGATTATTTCTACACTTTGATGGTCAGCTGGCCAGTCTTTGTTTCCCACCCACTCGTTCTGATAAAGAGTCATTAGGAAGGGGGTGAGGGTGTGTGGGTTGTGTTGCATGCTTAGTTTAAGGTCACTCTTAGTCACTCCTGTCAGACTTACAGCAGCAGGTGTCTCATGCCATGGACAGCGGAGCGGATGTTGGGCTCAGAGGAATAGGACATGTGGACTGTGCTAAGCCTGTATTAGTTTGGCCATTCACAACTGCCAATTTACAAATATTAAATATTTAATGGTAATGGCAAAGGATTGGATAATCTTGAAAAACTGCATTGTCCACGGATGCTTTGGACAGTGCACCAAAGTGTCTTGTTAAGGACCTGTAAAGGTGAAATGTACCCTATAATATGCAGTATCTACAGTATACTGTAGGTTCTAAAATGTTTTTCTTCTTTGGCTTGTTTCTCTATGAAACGTTTAACAGACACCGAGGGTTCTGTAACCATTTGGCAAGAAATAAAAATACAGTATCAGTCATTACGAATTGTGCTGGATAGTCAAAAAATGGTGTCACCTTTAACACCTAAGGGCTTTCTTCAGGGAATTGAAAAGATCCTATGGCCAGTAAAACTGCTGTTACTATTAGGTGTTTAAAATTGAGTTGGATAATTAAAAAAAAAAATCCTCATACACTCTTAGAAAAAGCTTAGACTTAAAGCCTTAACAGGTCTTTGGTTTGTCCTCCAGGGAGCCATTAAATGCCAGAGAGGGCTCTGTAATGGATTTTGAAGTCCCAGAATACCTACAGTACTGTAAAGAACTCTTTCATCCGTAAGATTATACCACTAGGCACTACTAATTGACATAGATATTGGAAAATTCCTCCTATACTCGTGCAGACTCAGCAATCAGTTCGATCTAGAACTCTTAACTGGTTGTCCCTCTGCAGCACTGGTTTCCAACCCTTGCCTTGGATCATGCTCGATCAGGTCCGCTGACTCAACTATCAGCTAATTATCAGTGTGTTTGGTTCTACTGTATGTAAACCTTTTCCAATTAATAGCAGGTTAAAACTGCATGAGTAAGCTAATATAGCTTTAAAGAAACTTAAGTGATGAATAAAACAATATGTATTGTGTAGAATATGCAGTGCTTTCACGTTACATGTGGTAAAGAAAAAAAAGGGGGAAATAAGTGTGTTCAGCACTGGCGCCTTGCACCTCCAGGTTGCGGGTTCGATTCCCACCTCCGGGTCTGTGTGCATGGAGTTTGCATGTTCTCCCTGTGATTGGTGGATTTTCTCCCACAGTCCAAAGACATGGAGATTGATGTTCCCAAATTGCCCAGGAACATTTTGAGCGTGTGTGTACAGTACAGTATGTGTGCACTGTGATGCAGAGTGTCACCTGGAATCATCCTCCCCACTACCCTGTATATAGGATAAAGCTGTATAAACGATGAGTAAGTGTTAAATATAGTGTGTGAAAAGCAGATGTACTGAGGTAGTTCATTCTCAGAGCTAAAAGTTTTTCTAATGGAATGCAGTTGTTAAGTTTGTTTTAACAGACTTTCAAACTCTAATGTGCTTTACAAACCAGAGTTAGATTGAGTTCCATCTGCATAATAAGCTGAAACAGGCATCCTGAATGTAATTTGGCACACAAATTGCAAAACAGGGATGTATGGAGATATATTAAGCAACTGCAGTGAAAAAAAGGCAATTTCCACCTGCTCCCTACTGTATGCCCCCATACTGTTCCTCCCCAACCCCATGATTTTACGTGTCATCAATCAATATGTACAAATCTGTCAAATCTGGTCATTTACCTAATTTACCACTAATCAATTTTAAACGCACAACCCTGTGCTTTAACACATTATTGCAGTTAAATCAGTAATTAGTTGCGTTTTGAGCTTAACACACCCATCTGTCAATTTGATCGTAAAAGACGTTTAGATCCGTCTCTTTCCACATGGTCCTTCATTTAAGCTGAAGAAGCTGTGTAAAACTGTGTAAACACAAAAATCACAAACATAAAGCGACATCAAATTCCATAAAATAAAAAATAAAATAAAATAAAGTAATTGGAAATTTATAAAAAATAGAAAATATAAAAAATATATAAAATAAAATAATACAGGTGTAAATGTATATAATAATACATAAATGATATAGATAAATGTATAGAATAATTTTTATATACCCAAACCATGTATTTGTTTATTTATACAGTTTATTTACACAGTACATACTTTTAACATTTTTAGATATTTCTACTTTCTACTTTATTTTATTTTATTGTAACCAAACAACAAGATTTCATATTTTACATTCATTTTAGGTCACAAATAGTCATGTAAGCATCTCATACTGTGTATGGTGTTTGTGACGAATAAAAATTTGAAGTTTGATTCGAAATAGACTAGAATGTCTGGATTACAGTAGTAAACAATTATTGCCACATTCATCACAACCTGAATAAGGCAGGCTCAAGTACATATCTACTCAACACGTGCTGTTGGAAGATAATGAACATGTTAACTCATTTCAAATTACAAGTGACCTAAATTCATAAAGTATGTTGCAGTGTCAATGTACAGGTCAAGGCTCTGTGTTAGGGCCGGTCAAGTTCTTCAACACCAAACTCATCAAACTATGTCTTTATAGTCCTGGCTTTGCGCACTGGGGCACCGTCATGTTGGAATATCAAAGAGCCTTCCTCAAAGGTAGGAAACATACTGTAGCATTGTCTTGGTATGCTGAAGAATTAAGCTTGTCCTTCATTGGGGATAAGGGGCCTGATTGAAACACCAGAATTCAATAATTAACAGGTTTGGCCAAATACTTTCATCCATATATAGTAAACATGGCCACAGCAGCAAAAATAAGACAATTCTTTAATATTATTTTCTCTGACTAAGGGGCAGTTCAGCCATACAGAGCAATGCCCTTTACATACCCATGTTACTAAATAAGGGCAGAATTAGCCTCTTTACTGGAATGATGTGGATGAGATTTACACAATAAGATGTCTACTGTCTAAATCAAAGGCTTTTCAATATCATAATAAATAGATGCTGATCTCTCTGGGATAATTCTGGCAAATCACTCCGGCTGAGGGGTGAAAGGTTTTCCGGGCCTGTGGAAGCAGCTGCTAATCATGCGCTCTTCTCTCTTACCTCCGATCGTGCCTCTGACCAACACTGTCTAACGTGATTGGAATTGTCAGATGACCCTAAGAGCTCATGACAGCTTTAGCCCTTCTCTTGTCAAGGGCTTAGAGCAGATCCAGGATTTTTGCCTCCTACATGGTAGGCTTTTTCCTGGAGGGCTTTGTGTCGACATGGCCCAGTAAGCCAGAATCTCACGTGTTGTTGCGTTAAACCCAAGAGCCTCTAGCTCCTGACAATCAAGCTTAATTTGGCTCACTTTTTTTTCATGAGCAAATTGGAGCAGTGGTAAAAGTAGAGGATGCAGTATGTTTGTAGTATTCTTGCATGGTAGGACTTATTGTTAGGACTGGATTACCCATTACATACTGTACTGTAGCTTCCACAGTTGATGGCTGTATCAGACTGAATCAGCTGACTTGACCACTGGAATCAATCCTTAAATGCTTATGGGGACAAGGTACACTTAACTATATCTTTCACGATTTCAAGTCCTTAAACACATTAAATTCGAAACGGAATATTACTGATCGACATTGCAACATTGCAGATGTTGTTGTTGTTGTTTTTCTTTTCCTGTTCCTGTTAGATAACCGGCAGTGCCAGCCCCTATCATATTTGATTTGGCACAGGTTTCACGCTAGATGCGCCTCCTGATGAAACCCTCCCATTTTATCTGGGTTTACAACCAGCATTATTAAGTGCACTGACTTGTGGGTAAAGAAGGAAACTGTTACCCAGGCGTGAAAAAAAACCTAACATGACGAAATTAAACTTTGCATTTTGTTTAAATGGTCGCAAGTTAATTATAGATATCGATGTGCATGCTTTCATTTCATGTGAAATGTCTAACAGTGTAACATTTAGATGTTACTCCATTCGTAGAACTAATGTAACCCCAAATCAAATGTCTTCCATAATAATGTTGGATGGTTAACAGTTCTAGCTTTTTCTCTCTAAGAAATAACTGTTTACATAAAACCACAGGAGGGACAAAAAGACAATCCGATCTAGTGGGTATATGACAACCACATGGTTAACTAAACTGATTTTGTTGGCCGATTTTACCATCATGACTTCATTTTCAACCATCTATGAACATTTTTCAGATATTTGAATAAACGATCCTTAACAAAAATGAAATGGAGAAGCCAAAATAAGCAATAATTGACTTTTTATTTCTTACATGGACTCTCATGTTTTGTTAAAAGAGAGAGAGAGAGAGAAGTGATGCACAACTGCAAATAGTTAAATGTCAAAGTGAGGGCCAAGCTTCTCTCATGACTTTAAACCTCATGGTGTTTTTTTTATCTATTTATTTTTGTGTATGTTGGTTGGCCACAATTGGCCTAGTTTCTTTCGGATCTCCCTACGAGAGAAAAGTTTGAGGCTTAGAACAGGAAAAGGGGTTTGAAAAAGTGTAAATATAATGATGGAAAACCAGAAAGTTGGCTCTTAATCCCTATGTCTGAGTGTTGCCTCATAAAGATTAAGTCTTTAAACTAAGAACAAGCCTGCTGCAGAGGAAAACTGCAGAGGAGTCACACCGATTAAAACATGTAATAAAAAAAACAATCAAACTGTTATGAGCTGACACAAAGTCTGCATTTACTCATGTAATCACTCTTTCAAAGATGATAAAAGAAAAGATGATAAAGGAGATATGTATACTGCACCGTATACTGTACATATCTCCTTTATCATCTTGTACTGTGTACAAGATACATTACAGGCCAGTGAAACTCTTTTCCTTCCAGTTCATTTCAGAATCTTATCTCGCCTCATCTCAGTTTAAGTTTTCACTCTATATTAGATATAATTTTTTTTACTGTATAAATCTTAAAGCATCATTTATATCGCTTTATAATTAGATTCTTCTTCTTTTTCTTCTTCCTATTATTATTATTAGGGCCCAAGCACTATAGGGTGCGCAGGACCCTCTTGTTTTCCTAAAGATTATTGTTTTGTTTTTTTCCCACCATTTTGAGCTTTTTGGGGGACATAATGTGCTCAAAAACTTATGAAAATTGCAATAGCGCAGGGTTCTTGGGCCCGCTCATCGTTTCTTGCAACTATATTTCTTCTTCTTCTTCTTATTATTATTATTATCTGAGAACATCATCTGGTTCACACTTCTCCACCAACTCATATCTTTTCACGACTGACAGAGATAGATTTCAGTTGGCGATCAACAGTTAGAGAAAAGCAGTGTTAAATTCAAATAGCTAAAAGGTAAGGAAAATAAACCGTGGTGGCACACAGTCCCGAGAAAGGTACAAGATTTACTTTTCACTTATTCTACTTTAGAATATCAACTGACTTCCGGGTTTCAGGGTTGAATCCTGAATAGTGTTAAATAGAATGTTAGTGCACTATGAAGGATGTACAATCTCTCGTTTAACACAAAAAGGAGTGCCCTCGGTAAGGAATTAGATAAGGGATTTTGAAATCATTGTTGTGTTAGAAGCTAGTTCGAACAACTTGGACGGTTCAGAGGCAATTCGGAACGAATTTTATTACCGGAACAGCAGTTATTAAGAAGACAAAGCGTCTTCTTTCGTCCCTCCCTCCTTAAAATCCATTTCCTTTACCCATTTTTCCGATAAAACTACCCTTTTCCCGTAAGACCTCGTTTAGTGTCTGTGATCTTACACAGGTAATAACGGTATAATATTATTATTCCAACAAAGGCTGGCTTGATAACATAAAGCTGTATAATGGGGTTTTGCCCACTTCATTAACTTGTCACCTTCTTTAAAATTGCTACATGCAAGTACAAGGTCCTTGCTTTGTGCGCCTCATGTGCCGATATGTGTATCATTTCACATATTGGATAAATGGGGTCAAAATAATATCAAGCCCCTACTCTGAGTTCACTGTAGCTTCTGAAGGAAAGGTCATTTTTATATCATAATGAGAAATGAGAGATGAGAGAGAAAGAGGGTCTGTAAAAAAAAATTACTTGCATATTAATGTAAAAAAAAATGGTCATAATGGATTCACAACACGTTCATGAACTCGTTGTATGATTGTTTTCAATTATGGTTTTTAGCAGCTTGGTGGAGAGGTATTAATGGTTACCATTTTTTATTCATTATTAAAAAAGGGATGTAAGTATATGTACCGTATTTTATCCAAATTTTTGCTTTAATGTTTAAATCTCTGGGAAACGAACCCAGGACCTGGAGGTGCAAGGCAACCACTAAGCCACCAGTGCTAACCACTAAGCCACCGTGCTATGTAGCGATGTTCAATCTTCATTCGGCTAGCTTGAGAGAGTTTTCCATATGTTCCCTAGTGTTCTCATGTTTTCATATTTTCCATATATTAACAGATGCTTCATATCCCTCACTCCCATAACTGTCCACGCTCTGAGTTGAGGTATCTTAGCAATGTTAGCAAATTGTTACAAGTATGTATGGCGAAAGCACCTTAGTCCGAGCCCTCCCGGGACCCATAAAGAATGCCATAAAAAATATATGCAAAAAATAATAATAATAATAATAACATAACATGACAGTTTATGAGAACTATCTGTGCAATTTTCACTAAACCAAAATTTCAGACTGGGTAGGAGCGCATGGAACAAGCGCTGACAAGCGTTGACTGATTGGACCAGTTTTCAAATTGTATCTTTAGGTACTTTGCAGCCTGTGAGAGTAAAACAATTGTTCCAATTTACCTACATACTATAATTTAATTTGAAGAAATGAGGGATGGCTCAAGACTAGTGTAGATGGTGTGTAGTGTAGATGATTTGCAACCCTCAACCAGGATCACCACCAGTCCCGCAGACCCAATTAATGAACTAATCTTTTCCAATTAATAATTCCTCCCATAGGCATTAAACTGCATGAGTAAATTAAAAAACCTTAGGAACTTAAATGACAAATAAAATAATGTCATATGAGCACATGGTCAAAACATGGTATTGATGCTATAAAGTGTCTCACCTAATTGAAAAAGTAAAATTTCAGATATCATATACAGTAACACTATTTTTCATAATACTTAATGCTTCTTATCTCCCGATCCAAGCTTAATTTTTTGTAAATATGCATGCTTATTTATATTCTTATCAGAAAAAAAGAAAGACATTTGCTTTCAGGCACTTTTCTGTAGTGTCTATAACTTTTTAAAATTTAAATCTTTCAATGATTTTAATTTTCATTTAGATGAAACTTGACCAATTTAGATTTCACATGAAATGACATAAACCTAAAGTGTATTATTCTAAAATGCTAAATTGTTAAGATATTGCAAGCTTACATCAATTTAAGTTTTAAATTCTAAAAAATTATAAATAATTAGCATTTTCAATTATTATTGTTTAAAGTCAGACAGTATAACGGAGAAAAATGTCCATTTAAAGGCACATATAAAATCATCTCTCCAAACTTCTCCAAAGTTAGCAACTTGAATTTTTTTATGAAGAAATCTTGGTTACTTCCATGTTGCATAAATTTCAGAAGTAGCTTCTTTGGCACACACATTTTCTGTATTATATATATAATGTAAAAAAACACTAATCAGCACCAATACTGTTTTGGCCGAAAACATCACGTGAGATTAAAAAACAAAAAAGAAAGAAAGAAAGAAAGAAAGAAAAGTGGGATGTTTAGTACAATATTTCAAAACCAGCTACACTCCAGTAGTTAATAAAGGCAATATTCTAATTCTAATATGTAATTATGCAAACGCCCTGATATAATACAAGTTATTAGTGCACATTTGGATAAACTGTGCACACACATGCTGAACATGCTTCAAATGAATAATGAAAAAAATTATTGTTTAAATGATGTCAAGTAGAAAAGAACATGTATGCAAGTTCGGATCTCTGAGATTTCTCCTGGAAAAATTCTGAAACTTGAATATTACACTGATGAGGCACATAAAAGACGATTACTGTATGTGAACATAAAACAAAAATGGAGAGACATGAGCGTGCATTTCAAGGCAAATCCTGTTTAAATGCTGTTGACAAATATCAAACATAAAACCAAATATAATGAGTCACCATTTTCAGAAGCATCCTGATTGTTTTAACACACTAAAGCGTAATTAAGATAAACATTTGATTATAACTTAGAAATGGGTATATATTGGCCTTCAGCTGAGAAAAACACCAGCTTCCATGAATTTAATACGTTCCTTCTGGTTGTGTTGTGGCTCGGTGACCTAGTGGTTAGAGCGCTCAGCTTGTGATCGCAAGGTTGCAAATTTGTGACTCAACCCATGCGCCTGGCAACAACCTTAGCCGTGTTGTTTACACACAGCTGCATCTGTCACTAAGCAATATAACTTAGGTACCAGCTGCATGGCTGGAAGTTAAACAGGCATGTTACGCAATACACTGGCACTGTATTTGTGGCTTTGTGTAAGCCAGTGTCTGACTGAGGGCTTTGGAAACAGAGATCTGAGCTGGCCTCTGGGTCCGCGTGGCCCGGCAAGGACTTTACCTACCTTCTGGTTGTAATAATCTGTACATGTAACCACCATTTACTGTATATAGTACAATGAATTTGCATAAACGTTGTCCTGTATTTTGCTCTCCCGAATTACATATTCATTCAGACAAACATGGTAAATAGACAATAAAAAATGGACAGTACAAATATTTGGAAAGACTAACCTTAAACCCTTTAAGTAAACATTTTAACAATTTAGGGCTTTATGTATATTTACGTTAAAAAATCTTTTTTCATTTTGTGGGTTGTGGGAGTTTTTGCATGTGACTGTAAACCTCTGACTCGTGAGAATATTCAGATCAGTCAAAGAACTAAATCTGATTTAACACGTTCCAGCGATTCCCATATACTTTGGTGTTTAGGGACACTTGTAATCAAAGATCTGACAGATTTTCAAGTTACACAGTCACATATCAATGCTTGTTAATGTGGGCAGGGAATTTATCATTCACACAAATGTATTGTGTGCTCCAGTTTGCATACCTTGGAAATTCCCACTCCTCCCATCCAAGAATCCATGCTATTCCCAGTGGAACCAGGAGATTTTCCTTCACAAAACTGCATTTAAAGACATGGCAATAATATGCGCTTCTTAAGCACTAGGAAAGAAGGAGCTTTCCGTTTAAGAATGGAGTGGCAGATAATCATACCAGCACAAGCACACTGAACATGTACTGAAAAACCTCATGTCTCTGTTAGACTGAGAGATTACAAGAGTATCTTGTCAGATCGGGTGCCAGTGATAAAGATGAAATTGTTTACCAGCAATCTGTGGGTAAACATTTCCTGTGGTGTGTCATGGCAAGGATGTAGCAATTGTATGATGGTCTATCACCTTATAACACTGTTCACTCGTCCAGTTCTGTATCTTTTCCCAGGAAATTTGTTTTTTCAGATAAATCTAGTGTAAAGTGAGGATGTCACAGCCTTGAAGAAACTTACATCAGATGAAGCTCCTCAGATACAATAAGATAATTGTTAATTGTTATGTAATTTAATTGACATTTAGGCATTTAGACGCCCTTATCCAGAGCGACTTACTTCTCATCTCATTATACATCTGAGTAGTTGAGGGCCTTGCTCAAGGGCCCAACAGTGGTCTTGGGGTTTGAACCTGGGACTTTCTGACTACCCCTGACCTATATGAACCCTTATATTATTATTAACACAATATCAAAACCTGGAAGGATAGTGCTGAAATTTTATGGAAGAAATGTGGTTGAAAAAAAGCACAAAAAAAAACATGAATGAGTCATGATCACTTAAACACTACAGCTATGTTTAATAGTGAATGTGATAGTGTGATGAGAACTTACAGGATTTGGACTAAACA
>JAQMYL010000008.1:8326697-8337859 GCA_030014365.1 Clarias pachynema | reverse complement strand
TCTTCCAATTGTCTATGAAGCCCACATTATTTTCAGAGCACCACCTGGACATCCAGCGGTTCAGCGACCATAACCTGGAGTGGGATTTGGAATATAGTGTACATACTGTACAGTAACTTTATACATAATTAGACAATCAGTTACAATTACAGTGTACAAATATATACAGCGGAACCTCAGCATTTAGTTCCTTCTGGAGGGGAGTATTACGATACTAATTTTTCCCATAAGAAATAATGTAAATGCAGATAATCGATTTCAAATCTTACCATTATTACCAATTTCCATCACTATAATCATATTTTGCATATAAAAAAACAATCAAAACATTTAGAAAAGACATTAAACCTCACTTAACCTTAATTTATGATTCTTCTTGCCACCCGTTGCTTTTTCAGCTGTTTTCTTTCTTAATATCCACTGAAATTGGCTCCCTTACCTTCATGCTATAATCCTTGCTGACTTTCTTGGTACCCGGATGACTTCACTGAATTTGGCACAAAATCCCCCCCCCCCCCCCCCCAAAAAAAAACAACCACCATAAAATCGTAAAATTAGTAAACTTGCTTTACCAATTTACGGAAACCACTTACGGAAACATGGTTTAAACTTCTTAGCTGGCGTTTGGTTCAGTTTGTTCATTTATATACCAAAAATGCTTTTTATGCCAATGCAAATTTATTGCAAAATTTTAATTCTTAAGGGGAAAATTGGTAAGCAGGGGCATACGCCAGCACTAATACAGTATCATATGTGCAGTTATAGAAAAGAAATAAACACCTTCTAACCCATAAGACCCAAGAGTTCATCTACTGTATGATGGTTTTTAAGTTACCTTGTGTTAGATTTTTTTTGTGTGTGTCTTTAAATGGCTTGAAACTTTAATCATTTCGGTTTAAACTTTAAAACTTGCATAATCTGCAAACCCGGAACAAAGCTAATTCTCATCCGCATTCTGGTTCCTTAACACAATTTTACTTATTGAATTAGAGCCACAAAGATGACCAGACTTCGGTTAAGTCATTGGTCGTTATTGAACTCCATACTTGACTATTTCCTTCATCTGTAATTCATTAGGCACTTTATTAGTTCAGTCAGGTGTGTTGGATTAGAAATGGCAATAAACTGTGCAGGCTTGTGGCCGGGCTTCAGTTACAAGCTTTTGGTCAGCGCTCATCTAACCAAAAATAATAACTAATATAACAACAAAATGCATTCATCATCTATTTTAAGGATTCAGATGCTATTTATGAAATAATTATAATGAAGAGCAGTATAGGCTGACATACAGACATGTATGTTTTTACAAAAAAATGCTGGTCCAGAAACTAAGAACTGATGTATGTGCTTGCATACACATTCTCATATGAAGCGAAATAGGCAAGAAGTCTACCATGTCACATCTCTGTGACTTTTGGGTTTGCTAGAGCAAAGAAACATTTGGAAATCTTTTCCCTCCACTTGAAATGGGTGAACCGATTGCATGGCTGTGTCCCAGCTTGTCCCTGGAGACTCGGGTTACTTTGCCTGTTTTTTTCTTTCTTTCTTTTTTCAAAATTGTCTCCAGACAATTCTACTCTGAATGTATTTTATGTGACATAACATCTTAAACACTATTTGTAAAATCAGGCTTAAATGTTAATGATTTTTATGCAAACATTGTCACTTTTAATAATTCATCTTTTTTATTATTATCATTATGGTCATGATTCATTTCAATCATTCCCTTTTTAATAAATGAATCAATCCAAACCTTGGTAACTTGTGATCTAGCTTGTTATACATTATGACATAAGCTACCATTTTTTTTTAAAACAATGATCAGATTTAAAGATAATTCAAGCAGTTCTCAGCCCACAAAATCGAATATATATTGATCTATAATGGAGCTCGTCTATAAGCAATAACTACAGTATGATGTCATAGCTTTGGGGTCAGTGGTATTACAATTCAGACCAATAGACTTACAGTTAATTCTGTAATTACTGATATGCTTAAAGGAACATAATTATTTCTCCTTCTACATATTATGTATATTTTATTACAATAGCATTTAATTTTAAATAAAATAAAAATAAAAAGGAAAAATTTTTACTATTGTTTATTATTATGTATTTTTGTTCACCTTACATATTTTACTTGGGTTGAAATGCAGCCTTTGATTTAAATACGCTGATATACGAATAATATTTTTAGTACAGTTGTTTGCAACTCCATGATTGTTTGGAGGATAAAATAAATCGTAATTTTGTTTGCCATTTTTCAACATTAACGGACATCCCATACACACCCATAGTGTATAGTATGTTATATTAAGTAGCATACAATCTGAAACTGAAGTACAGTAGACTTGACTGGGGTCATACATTATATCAGAAATTTTAATCATAATGTCAAAACACATCCTATGATTAACATTTGAAAAGCCCTGTGATGTGAACCTCTACAGAACTTTCATCACTTGTTTACTTTCTTGACCAATGTCCTCCATACATGGCCACTGTCCACACACTGGTCCACACAAATGTTTTATGTTTATTTTATTTGTGCAAAAGGTTGACTACACTGGGAAAAAGGAGTATGTGGTCTAGTCAGATTTAAAAGACATTATTATATACTTTTTATATAGATAAATTATTGCCTATAATAAAAAAAAAATTACTAAATTAAACGAATTACCTGAAATTCCATGAGGATGTTGGCACTGATGGAAAGTATTACTGTAGTGTTAAATGTGCATAGTAAAAAACTTGCAGAAGTGTTGTATTGCAGTAGTAATGTTGCAGAATGTCTGTGCCCAGCCTTTGCTTTATTTTATTCACGGTGTTGAAAATGCATGATGAAATCATGTTGGAGGTACCAAAAAGAATCAATGTAACAAACTCAATGTAAATTGAATTTGTTTTTGTTTTTTGTTGTTTTTTTTCACTGTAAGTTTAAGTAGTTATGTGGCTTCTGATACAGTAGCAACTGATTGCACCAGAACTGATTTAAGAGTTTCACAGCATTAAAAGTAAATACTAAATGTAGTCACTTTTTTTTTTTTTTGGTGAAATAATTTTGTAAACTATATTATTGTGTATTTCATGGGTTTTGGTGGCACCAAGACGCATCTGGTCCTCTGGGGCGTGGCTCCTTTGGACCTCCTCCATTGTCTCGCACCAGGTCGTTGGGAGCTGTGGGTTGCAGGGTTGGGCCTCTTTGTCCGGCATATACCATGGGTGCTTGATCAGATTGGGATCTGCGGAGTTTGAAGGCTTTGTTGGTGGCATTGGGCCCTTAATTATTTACCAGTAAACTGGTGACAGGAACATGGGCACCCATTCTCATCCATGCCCACAGACTGGCCCTTGGTCCCTGTGGGCATGGGTGAGCCTTGGGTGTCCATGATCCTGTCACCAGTTTACTGGTAAATAATTAATAATCGAGGTTAATGTGTTACCATTTTGCTGTGTTGATATTATGTCTGATCAGTGTACTCCAGAACATATACAGTACTACAGGCAAATTGAATTCAATATTACTACTGATATCTTAAATCTGTTTAAGGGACAGAGTAGTGAAAGTTGGCATACAAGATATTACAGCAAGTTGATAATATATTCACATTAAGAAAGAAAAATTCAAAATCTTTTGAGCTGAATCCTTAAAAAAGTAAAGGCTCAGGGCTACTGATCAGAATGCCACGAGTTCGAACTCTCTTCAACAGTGCCAAGCTGCCAAGGTCATGACCCTGAATAAGACCATTAACATACCCTTTGACCCTGTGCTCTAATCACAGCCTACTAATGACCTGTAGTGTATTCGTATTCTGGCCAGTATAGCGTGTGTTCTTTATCTACCCACATATAAGCAACAAAAATGCTTTTCTCATATTGAGCATGATTATTGTCCATGGCACTGTCCATGGGATTTGTCTTTGGACGCTATAATACAGTCTCAGATATTCTGGTAACATAAAAATAACTGCATAATTTTTTCTTTTACTTTTTTTTTTTTTTTTTTGATAAAACAAATTAGGGAAAAAAATAACTGTTTTGCTGGTAGCTGTGAAAAATTCAATCAGATTTTGAGCAATTTGCTTTGAGCAGCTTTATACATAAAATACCCTAGGCATGAAAAAATAATTTTAGCTGTCACCCAAGCATCTATACCTATGATCAATGTCTGTCTGTTTGTTTCTGTGCATTTAAATGTTTGATTTTGAAGAGCAGGAGATATCGATGATTTGGTGGAACTGTTGGAAATGTCTGCGTAGCTTGGCTCTATAGGTGCCAGCTTCAGCACCCGCATCAGAATTAATAAATCTGCACATTTCTCATACCTGATGGATCTGAGAACACCTTGGCAGATAGTGTCTGAGCCAAAATGTCATTCTACTTACATAAAACCCTGTGAAAAACAAGCTTTTCAAAAAAAAATTGATCGTCTAGAACTGCCAGAATTCCTTTTAGCATCGACATTCTGTATATGCTTGAGAGATATTTCATCGTGCTTTATGTTTTATCTGAATACCAGGTTTTATTGAATGGGAAGAAATTGTACTGTGTGTCACAGCTGTGCTCTTGATCCAACTGCACAAATAACCAGGCCAAAAGCGAGACAATTGGTTCGTGCTCTACTTCTTCTTCTGCTTCAGCTGAGGGAGTTATTTGTTTGTTTCCCTCTCTCTTTCTTTAAAGAATTTTTCACTCGAGTAATGAGGTCACACTGATTAATCGGGAGATCCGGATTAATTTTGTGCAGCTCTGACAGCGGTTACAGCCGCAAGACAAATCACAGGTTTATATTAAAGTTTTCTGAAAAAGGGAAGTTTCTTTGGAGTCTCCATTGTTGGCACATTGTTGCAGTCGAAGTTATTTGAAGTTTTCGAACATTGCAAAGTCTTTACACTTCAAGAGAGAGAACGATAGAGGTGAACTGAAAGAACAACTGTTGATAGCTTCTACAACATAAAACAGGAGCTCACTTGCCTCAGACAGTCCACAGACAACTTTAAACAAACCTATAAATGGATTTTGGAAAAGTTTAATGTGGTGTTCTTTAGTAAAGCTCGAAAATAAGGGATGAAGATCTTCAAGATATGCTATTAATGGAAACTTTGTTGTGACAGTACTGAATGGGGAGATATTGTATGATATTTGTATCAGGCAGCATCAGTATATGTGTTCATTCTTGCTGCTGCTGGACAACTCGCTCATCATCTTTACCGCTTTATCCTGTGTTCAGGGTCGTGGCGGCCTAAAGCCTATCCCAGGAGACTTAGGGTATGAAGCAGGGTACACCCTGGACAGGGTGCCAATCCCTCTCTGGGCACATACCCACATTCATAAACGCACACATTCATTTACACACTACGGGCAATTTGGGAACACCAGTTAGCCTAACACGCAAACTTTTGGAAGGAAACCGGAGTACCCGAAGGAAACCCACAAAGCATGGGAAGAACTTGCAAACTCCATGCACACAGAGATGGGAATTGAGCCTGGACGTGCAAGGCGACAATACCAACCGCTACACCACCATGCCGCCTACTTTTGTTTAAAAGGTTCATTTTATTTTAATGTTGTTTTTTTTTTTTTTCATTACCCCTAAGTACTTGTGTATGTTCCCCCTGTGTGTATGTTTTAGTCTGTGCTGCTGCAGAACTACTGTACAATTTCCTTAAATATTAAGTTAAGTCACGTCAGGTCTTGGGCAGGGGTAGCTTAGAGGTTGAGGCATTGGACTACTGATCAGGAGGTCCCAAGTTCAAACTCCACCACCAAACACCACCAAGTTGCTCCTGAGCAAGGACCTTAACCCTTCTCCTGCTCAAATGTTTAATGAGATAAAAATGTAAATCAGTCTGGATAAGGGTGTCTGCCAAATGCTGTGATGTCTTATCTGATCTTATCACGAATTGATAATGTTCCTATAACAGTAAGTCATGGGGTGTTTGATTCCTAACTTTAAATGTTTGTTCCTTTCCCAGAAAAGCAAAAGCAGTAAGATTTAGTAAAAGGAATTATAGTTGCTTCACAGTATAGATGTTTAAGGATGAGCATTTCAGACTTTCTAATTAAAAGGTTTGGGACCCTGTATACCCTCTTGTTGCTCCCTCTATTTCCCAGGTCATTTAAGCACTTAATTTCTTTTGCTAATCCCATGAGGCGTCCAAACATAAAAAAGCACTTTCACACATGGTAAGGTTGATGCGCTCTCAAGGATTATGGTAAGGCAAAAGGCATGACAATGGGGCCCGTGAGATTTGTCCATTCCCTAAAGTGACACGGTGCTAATGCAATACTGGATTAAGCATGACCCCAGGTGCAAGTGAGAGACTGACAGCAGGTCTTGAAGGATAGTGACATACACTGAAAGATATAGAATGTCATGTCTACTGGATAAAAGGTCTGTGGAGGTTTAGCTTTGAAAATTGTAGTAAAGTAATGAAGTGTAACAGGTAGCTTGAATTCATTTAGGATATTGGATTAGTGCAGCCACGTCAAGTAGGGTAAAAGAAATTCTTAGGAATAAACAGTACAAAAATGACAAGTGAAGATTCTCAGTTGTCTACATGAAATTGTCTGGAAGTTACTGTAAGTCAAGTCACCTGGACTTATTTTGTTGGTTTGAAGTATTTCACAATTCGTCCAATTAGCTTCTTCAGTTTGAGAAAGGTTGGGTAGGGACCCCAAATATATTTTCCAGAGCCTTGAATTAGGCTCCTTGATGGGCAATATAAAAGGAGGAAAGTATGTACACATACCTTAGAGGCCTTAGACATGACCTGTCTACCAGTTTTCCACGCTGCCCTTTCATCCCACCCCAAGATGCCTGCGTACACCTCACATATCTACCAGGGAGGCCAAACCCTTTGACCCCTTCAGGGTCACAAGGGAGTACAGGACGTGACCCTTACATGCTAATAATTCCGCACATTACTTTCACCTTCTACATTGTCCATCAATGAGAATATTTATGTAAGTTGAGAAACAGCCCTAGAAGATATATTTGGTGTCCCAAGCTACTTGGAAGAAAAGTTAAATATTTTGAACCAACCAAACTATTCCAGTTGACATTACTCAACTTCCAGACATAAGAAATGAAGTGCAGTTACCCAGTACCGTCATACTGTACTATCCTGGAGCTTAAAACTCCTTGGCATGAGCTTATGCGTACATCTACCTGTAAGGCCCATTGTGACTAAGGAAATTGGGCTTTACTGCTTACATTTGAAATACTAGCAAAAAAATATACAAAACCTACTGGAAGTAATGCAAAAGCAGGCATTACGTTTTTAATACTGTAACTCACACAGGTCGTTCAAATTGCACATGATCAGGTAACTTTTCCTCTATTCGATGGTACTACTTAACATGGATAAAGAAGCTTAATGATGGGGAAACTACCATCTGTACACATTGCTCTTGTCAAAGGTGTTATCTCCGTAAATATTACCGAGAGTTACTCTCCCAACATGTGCACTTTAAACCTACAGTATGTCAGTTAATAAAAAAGTTATGCAGACTTTTGCACTGCTTTCAGTACAGCCTTCGTAATATTTAACAAAATATTTCCTCCAGACAGTACTATATACAGTATTCCTGTTTATTTTATCGCTCTTTATAATGTCTACACCGTTGACAGTGATCGCACCGCGCTTCCACTTTAATTCCACTCAATTTCGAAGACTGTAACAACACATCCATGATCTTCCTATCTTTCACTGTCATGTTTCATTCCGACAGCCTTACTGTACAGTATGTGTTTATCCCTTTAATTCGCTGCTGCTTCATTCAACCATGGCATATGTTTAAGTTCTCTTATTTCAAACAGCAGGATTTTGTTAGTGCTAGTGACTCACCCACATGTTTAATCTCTGCCTCAGGCAGCTGTCTAAGATGAAAGGACATTTTGTATTTGCAAGAATTTTGATGCAGGACATCTCTGATATTTGTCATTTCCAGCACTTGCTGTTTTTCCCCCTCGAGCACAAATTCACACATGATACAATGGTATTGATCAAAGGCATATTTAACTTTGCATTCCCAGTAAGGGCCTTCCTAGAAGATCAAATTTGTCCTAGTCTCGCTTGTTTGTCCTGGTCTGATTAAGAGCACAACACCATGCCGCTAGACTTGTGACATGCCCTTTATTGTGAGGAAATCAAGCAATTGTGATCATATTCAATAGCATATGACAACACGGAGGTAGGCAGGCAATTTGGAATTATTTGGGATTTTTATTGTCTTGCTTCATTTTCATATGGGTTAATTAGTATCACAAGCCCTTGTCCTGATTAATGATTTATGGATCAATCCATTCTTATTTAGCTGGATAATGTACTAATAAGCCCAATGAATGTTAATAGTTAATAGTTTTTAAATGTGTTAATACATTTTTTGTAGACCCAAGCAAACATGTGCTTCCCAGTACACAGCAGATGGTTTGTAAGGATTTTTATTCTGCCAATTTTATGTCACTCTGGAAAAAGACATGGTGGAAGTAGTTTTATTTTGGAGCTTAATAGATAACTGGCAAAGAAAAGCCTTTGCACCAGGTAGCCCATTGGTTTTCTGTTGAGAGAGTGGTACTGCTTAGGCTACAACACTGCTTTCACATTCTTGTGAAAAAGTGCAACCAAAAAGATCAGTATGACCAAAACTTTGTAGACACCTGGCGATCACATCAATCTATGGTTCTTTCCTGGATTTTTGCCATTACAATTCTCTATTTTAGAACTAAGAGGCCCAAGTGCTCCAGCATGCCAAGCTTTTCCATTGTTTGGTGAAGTTTGAGTGGAAGAACTGAAGCAGTCTGCACAGAGCCCTGATCTCAAACCACTTTGAAAAACTTTGGGAAATATAGACTGGCCCCAAGGCCTCCTCTCCTCACTGCCCCACTAATGCACTTGTAGGTGAATGAGTAAATTCCCCAACCACTTACAGTAAGTGTAAATATAGTGGAGGATGTTAAGAGTCTATGGTTTTGAAAATAGATGTGGTTGAAAACCTGGTTCTGATTGTAGATAGATGGCAATATAAACTGATCAAACCTAACATTACAGCACAAAACATTATGCCCAATATTCTATAGGCTCCCCTTATGCCACCTGGGCAGCACTGGCCTCTTGGTGCTTGTATCTGTAGGGCGTCTGGGAGTGTGATGTGGTGTCTGGCTTCAGGAAGTTGGATCCTTTGGGTGGTGTGGGTTGCGGGGTGGGTCCTCTGTGGATCTGACTTGTTTGTCTGGTGTAACCCATGGGTGTGCAGTCAGATTGGGATCTGGGGGAATTGATTTGCCGGGTTGGCAACCTTGGGCCCTTTTCCTACTGGGCCACATGCGCAGAGGACTCTGGTGCACTTGGTGTGCTGGTGCCTTTCTATCAAGACTAGCAAGAATGAGCCCTGGGTGACCATGATCCTGTCACCAGTTTACTGTTATACTATTTATAATCAAGGGTAATGGTTTAATGCTTTGTGGTGTCTATGTTATGGCTGGTCGGTGTAGTTTTTTGTGGCATTCTTAACGACTTATAAAAATGCAGAAATGCAGTTAATGTTTTTTTCCAGTTTAAAAAATAAAAATTTTATATGCATCTTTATGTAGCACCTCTTCGACCTTATGACAGAAACACTTTATGTGAATCTTCTTGTGCGCCAACACTAAACATTAAACTGCCCTAAGGCAGTGTTTACGTCGCGGTACTGAAGTCCTCCAATAATGAGGTATTTGCACTTAGTTTCATTCATATATATACTGTACATTACATATTTTTCTGGCATCAGCTTTTTGCCTATGATTAAAACTATGCTTTAATCATAAACACCAGCAGGGTCCACCTTAGGGATCCGCTCTTCTAAAAGCCACAGGGAACAAGTGACGTATTTGTGCAGCGGGAGTTCACAGCCTAGAGGCGCCTAAAGGGGGTATTGACCCCTGTGTCTCTCACACGCACATGAAAACCTGCTCATTACGTGTTCAGCATATGCTCCCTCGGATCCAAGACTGTCATGTGCACAGGGCTACAGGGCAGATGATGAGCGAGTCCATTTTCCAGGACACTAAACAGGTGCCCACAGATCAATTACAGTCTTTCAAAACACTACGACTTAAATAAATGTGAGCTTTTCAAAACATTGGGAGACATCGTTCCTTAATAATAAAAAAATAATAAAAAATCCTGTCAGCCAAATAACTAGAGGTCGCTTCCAATCATCATGCATTGTATCTGATGCAAAGCAGTGTAATGTGATCTCCATCCAGCAGAACTTTAGTTACGACATTTATAATACTGTTATTGGCTCGGTTGTGCGTTCAGATCACAATAATATGACAGCATAAGTATGATAATGTACTGCTCAAAAAACCTAAGGGAACACTTAGACCTGGGTTAACTGGAACACCCCTGGTATGTGTACAGTGTGTGCGTGTAAGTCAAACCAGGACTAAGTGTTCACTTTATTTCTTTAAGCAGTACAGATAACATGATAACAAAATCTCTATGTGCATAATACAGGTAATAACTTAGAAGTGTGTAAAACAAACATTTTTACAAAATGCTCAAATAATAACACAAAGTCCAATCGTTATGCTCTCTAGTAAACCGAAAGCTTTTTTTTTTATTTTAGATTTTTTATTTCATTAATAAGTTTTGTTCC
Source organism: Clarias pachynema (assembly GCA_030014365.1). NCBI lineage: Eukaryota > Metazoa > Chordata > Actinopteri > Siluriformes > Clariidae > Clarias > Clarias pachynema. Next base: position 8,327,213 of record JAQMYL010000008.1, on the reverse strand, counting down.
TACTGTATGTCCAAGCAGCTGTTTGGTCCCAATCCTGTGAGTTCTCATTGCGTTGTGTGTGTGTGTGGAAATGCTCTCACTTTCACTAGTAAACATAGCTGATTTTTTCTTCTTCTTAGATTTCTTAGAATGCAACTTCATTAAATGTTCAAGTGATCCCAATAACGGTCTTTCATGATTTTTTTTCTGAACACATTTGTTCTACATAGTTGAGAATCACTATCCCTCCAGGTTTTAACAATGTGTGGGACAGTTCTTTACTACTGTATGATGGTCCTGTTTTTTAAGACTGTCTTAAATTTAAATTGTCTGATGCACACCCAGGTGAAAAAAAAGTATACTAAGTATATTAAATCCAAGCATATTTAAGTATGCTTGCAGCAGACTAATGACTAGTATACTTGAAGTTTGGAACAACTAATTTTGTACTAAAGTGTACTGTATTTAAGTTGTAATTAAATTGCACAAAAGCACAATTTTAAGTGTATTAAGTATACTTTTGTGTGCTAAAGTGGA
>JAQMYL010000008.1:8304174-8317063 GCA_030014365.1 Clarias pachynema | reverse complement strand
TCTCCACATCATTGCATTCAGTTTTTATTCACAATTTGTTAAGTGTCCCAACTTTTTTGGAATCCGGTTTGTATATTGAGAGCATATGCCTGTTGGTATGTAGAGTTTACTACTACGTAGAGTTTACTTCCCTTCATAGGGACAACATTTTGAGACCACATAGTCATCCTATGTGGTCTATGTGGACAACATTTTGAGGCCACATAGGGTGACTATGTTGTCTCAAAATGTTGTCCATATTGACATGGAGGTTTTTTTTTAAACTTACACAAAAAACACATAAATATGTATGTCTATACATATATACACTGATCAACCTAACATAACATTAACACATTCACTTTGATTGGCAATTATATACAAAGAAACTGTTGACAGGATCATGGGCACCCAACCCTCACCCATGCCCGTATAGACCAAATCAAGCCTGTCCAGTCTGATCTGTAGAAAAGCCAGTGCAAAATAGAAAGGCACCAGAACACCCAGGGCACCACAGCCACCATGCACGTCGCCCAGCAGGCAAAGAGCCCAAGGCGTCCAAACCCCCTCCCCAGATCTTGATCCAATAGAGCCCCTATGGGATGCACTGGACAACAAGCTCAATCCATGAAAGCACCACCCCATAGCCCAGCACCCCACTGATCTACTACCAACGTCCTGGTGCCAGACACTACAGCACACCCCGAGAGGCCCTGGGGAGCCAGAGCTGCCACTGTGGCACAAGGGGAACCCAAAACCTACTAAACCTGTAGGTTGGTTTAATGTTTAATGGATTTAACATCATTTAAAAAACTGAATTTCACTTTTGCCTTAAAAATGCAGTATATCTGTATACCAACCCTACCTACCTAAAGGATTCATTTTGACCTTTTGACATCTAGTAATATCACCTTTAGTGTTGGGACAAATATTAAGGTCCTTCTGGAAAATTCTAATGAGGTTATGTTTTTTTCCCCTCTGAAGGTTAAAAGGATGCACTCAGTGTGTGAATAAAAGTGTTACAATGAATTGTTTGAGCTGTACAGTAATTGGGTTCCATGCATGACATTTCGTCCCGCAGGGCCTTGGTCAATTCTTTTACAAGATTTACAAGACTCATTTGAGTGAAATGAGTTTATTAAAACTAGAGTCAATGTTGTTTGCCCCATTGGGGCACTGTTTCAATAATTGACTGGAACTTAATTGCGAAATAGACACACTTAGAACTGCAGTATGCATTGAGAAGTTAGATTGATAGATGTGTATTGAAAGGTAACGTGCAGGATTCTAGACGCTGCATTTAAAATGAGGCCATTCAAGGTTGTTTGGATAAGTTTTATCGGCATTGCCACAAATCAAACAAAAACAACATAGTGGGATAATAAATCATTATACTGTACTATAGAGAGGTAGAAGTGTAAAGACAAACAGTACCAAGTGTGTTAAAAGGTGCTCCGTATGGGTATTATCTGAACAAATGTGCTGGAGAAAAAAAAAAAGAAAGAAAAAAAAACACAGAACGATCTGTATGGTGCAGTGAGTAAAACTGGGAAGCCAGTACGTAGGTGAAAATAAAAGGACATAACATGAGTGAAGATAGGGCTAAAAGAAAGAATGGCATTCTGAAATGCAAAGAAAAGCACACAAAGTGAGCACAAAAAAAATGACATGGCATGAAAGCAGTGCATGTCACAGTTATCACTAAGTAGAGAAGTTGATGACAGCCTTTGTGTTTAAAGCAGCAGTTCTTTTCGTATAAATCTGTAGTCTACATGTTAGAATTTCTCCTGAGCCAAGGGTGAGACATGCATAAACTTTTTGTGCCATAGCATCAGGAAATGTGAAAGTACAGCAGGAGGAGCAAAGCATCAGAAGGAATCAGGCAGGTCTACAGGATGAGAGGAGTAGAAATATGTCAAGATCTGGTTACAGGATCTAGTATAACATTAGGAAGAAGGAGTGCATGTATACTGTACCTCAGAGAGAAAGAAGAAAAAGAAGAAACTGAACTGAACTAAGAGTAACTAAAATGAGAAGAGTTTACTTTCTTCAGATGCTTGGAATGAGATACCTGTAGGGTTGGTCCATAAGACTATTTTATTTGTTTGTTTGTTTAAGTGTTTTTTTTTTTAATATTTGATGGAGAAAAATAAAAGATCACTCACTCATCATCTATACCGCTTTATCCCGTATACAGGGTCACGAGGGAACCTGGAGTCTATCCCAGGAGACTTAGGGCACGAGGTGCCAATCAATTGCAGGGAACACACATTCACACACTCACATGGAACACCAATTAGCCTAATCTGCATATCTTTGGACTGTGGGAGGAAACTGGAGTACCCGGAGGAAACCCACCAAGCACTGCAAACTCCATGCTCACAGACCCCGATGGCGGAATTTAACCCAAAACCTGGAGGAGTAAAACTACAGTGCTAACCACTAAACCACTGTGCCGCCCAAAAAAGGCCAGTAGAAAAAAATTATAAAAATCAAGGTGAAATATTAAATAGACTTAAAACCCTCCTAAGGTGGATACTGGGCAAATAATATGAGCTTATATTCAGAATCAAGGTCAGAATTATGAACAACATATGACATGTCTCTGATAGTAAACTCTGCCAAAGCGATTTGAGCAATGTTTAGCTCTTATTATTTTAATTTAAATATCAGCCTAAAGTATGTATATGTGCAATATGATAAGAAGCACTCACCTGACATCCTTTATTTTACAGCAACAAAAAATATTAAAATATATATTTAATATACATTAATATATACATATATTTTTTAAATACATAAACTTAAATATTTTTGAATAATAAATATTTTAATCATAATCTAAATTATATTCAGAAATGGTAGTGGTGATGAGATCAATTATTCATTAACTCCCTGCAACATACAGTAAATATTAGCTTTATTGCTATCATCATTATTATTGTTATTATTATTATGTGTTTTTATTTATTGCTATGGTTTCTAAACACTCAAGGATCAGGAGGACTTAACATAATTGCACCACCATCTAAAATGCACAGCTCCTACAAAATCCCTAATAAATACAGCTACATTTTCTAATCCCTCCACTCGCAGCTCATCGTTTCCAGCTATTTATATCCATTGATCTGAACCTACCTGCTCATATTGTGCATTTTAACATTGACATTACCTCACATAAATTTCGCATGGATTTTCCATAGCTTAATCAGCTTCATTTATATATACAGTACCAATAAATATCCTAACTCTTCTATACACAGGAATACATCTAGTATATATGCTTTGTCTTTGGAGGAGTGAACATTGATCATATTCATTCAGTAATGCAGTGGGAGATGAAAGAGCAAGGGAACGCCTGAGGGCAGTCGATTAGGTCACACACAATCTATTTATAAAAGACTTTAATAAATGATACGGGCTATTTACAGAAGGGGAAATGTCACTGAGGTTTGGAGAGAAAGAGCAACAGTGTGTAGTGGTGTACTGAGTATCCGGTACTTAGGACTAGCTAGTGTAAATAAACTAGCCAGGTTAAGCTCTCTCTTTTCATAATCCACATTCCAGTGCTCATAAGAATAAACACATGCATGAGATAGAGGCTGATTTATTTCTAACCTAGACTGCCGATTCACACAGTGTAGGACAAACATGTGCAAACACGTCAAATGATTACGCAAAGCGAAAACCTCGCCCAAGTAAAGTGTCCACTGGGGCACGTTACTGAAACCCATGAATTTAACAGGCGTAAACAAGTTTGTGTTTTGAAAGGCCTTGGGAGAAAAACTAGCAGGAATGAAACTAAGCATGCATCGTCCAGTAAAGTACGAACTGCACGATGGGGCGAATGACAGAACTGTATATTTTTAGTGGTTTGAATGAAAGTGTTGGCCAATGTCAAACCCAGCACTTCTGTTCGCTCGAGACTGGAACTTGAATCTTGCCTTATTGGCATTTGTGGTTGGGCTGGTGAGCATTGGTCTCACTAAATATAGTTATGGTCTTTGTCGAGAGTTTGTAAAAGGTAATGTTTGTGTTTTATTCTCTATACTAGAAAACATGGCCTAATAATTGTCACAATGCACAGATGAAGCCACCTAGGTTTACTAGATCCTTGGTCTCAGAACATTTTTGATCCGATCTTGCTTTCATTCGGACTACATCTTGACTTAGCTTGGACATCCTTATGTCATAAAATTGAGGTTCCTGGTCATAGTGTGATCATGATACTGTCGCTCTTGATATTTCCTGATTAGACAAGATGATTATGGTCTGTCTTTCAATGTAAGTAACATGTTGGTAGAAGACCCCAACACACGTGTGCGCACACACATACTGTACACACCTATTTAGTTTGACAGAACCTGTTCTAACAGGATGTTTAGTGCCTTGCCAAAATATTCCTCATTAAAAGTAATCAGACATGCCAGGATCACAAATGTCAGATTGTTCCAGCCAATATTTTATTGTATTTTTTCCAAATCTAAATATGGTCCAAAAAAAAAAAAAGTATGCTTGCATAAAATTTTGCTCCTTCAGACTATAATTTGGTAGAAGTGCAGTTTCTTGAAACAGCTTCAAGTCTATTGGGCTATTTCCAGCTGTGAAAGTGGTTTTCACACTTTCTTCCTAGTAGATTTGCTCCTGGTTCTTCAGGTTTTTTGGAAGTTAATTGAATGAAATTTTCAAAGTGGCCAAGATAATAAGTGGGCTTTAAATCTAGAGCCTATACCAGAAGACTTGTGGCATGAGGCACGGTACATCTTGAACAGGGTGCCAATCCATCGCAGTGCCCATACACATACACACTATGGGCAATTTGGGAACGCCAAATGGTAGTCTAATCTGCATGTCTTTGGACTGTGGGAGGAAACCGTAGTACCCGGAGGAAACCCACCAAGCACGGGAAGAACATGCAATCGTCATGTATGCAGCGGCTTGAATCGAACCCAGAGCATGGTGGTGCATGGCAACAGTGCTAACCACTAATTAATTTTTGACAAGAAGGCCAGGTTTTTTCTTCACTGTAGGGATGGTGTTAACTGAGATATGGCCTAAATGCATCACACATCAAGTCATCCATTATGAGAGAATGCAAGTTTGCAATAAAAAAAAATATTGGCAGGAAGTATACTGTATGAGTACATTATCATTTGGGAGGAGAACGGGTTGTTTGAATCCATTCACAAGCCATTAAAGCAATAATGACTTCTGTGAATGCTTCTGTATGCATTACAGTACATAGAGATGTAACTCCTACACAGTAAATGCAATTTTCTCCAGGAAATTAGACAAACAGATCAAAAAGATCTGATTTAATGTATTAGAAACACTGCATGTAAAGGAATCTTTATAACTGAAGAAGCTACAGTAACAAGTTTCACATAGAGAGAGAACAACATGTCAGATTTGAAGCCTGGCACCAAATATAACTCGCCTTTAAAGCTGGTTTGTACAGCTGTTTCTTTTTACACGCTTTAACTTGATTTAGGTTTATAGGCTTCACCCTGCTGGTTCTTTTAGAGATTTATATAAAATGAAACCAAGACAAGCTCAAATTAAGACGAAGACAAACATGGGGGTGAGGCCAAGACTATAAAAGAAGAATTTGTCAGAGATAAGACAATTTACCTTTACAGCATTGTGGGAGATGCCCATACAAGTGTTTTAGGTATTTTATCAAAACTCTGTCTTCCAACTAATGCAAATAAAATTTTTTTTTAATAAACATACTTAAAATAAATGCTGTTAATAATCAAACTTAAAATGACAGCGTACATTTGTTTAAGGTAAGGCGATTCAAACCCAGTCTTGGAGGGTCAGTCCGCCACAGTAGATGATTTTTCCAATGAAAACCAGGTGATCTGATTAATCTGTTAATTGGCACATTGGGTTGGTGCATTTAAGCCTTTGTGAATTATAACTCTACAGGGACTGGTGTGAACACCCCTGGTTTAGAGTTCCATCCTTCATGAATATCAGACCATAAAATAATTTATAAAAGAAAAATTTCAACTTTTAACTTTAAGACTAGATTAGATAACCCATTACCCCCGAAATACAAATTTAACAAGACTCCTAAATCTAAATAAATTTAACAGCGTTCTCACTCACACACACACACACACACACACCTGAATTCAATCGCACCTGCTCCATGCTTTCTTCTCGGTTACTCTTGTATACTCTCTAGTTAGACTTCTTAATCATACACGCATTTTAAGATTTAATTTCTTACCCCCCCCATCCCACCGCCCTCTCTGTATAACTCTGAGTCCTGTATTATGTAACATTATTTTCTTAATAACACTGTAACACTTTTTCCTAATTTTGAGCTTTTTGGTCTTTCAGGGAATAATGTTTAGTTATGTTTTTTTTAGGACAATTTAAAATGATAAAACTATACAAGTGTGAAAGCAGTTACAAAACTCATTGGGAAAACAGAAGGATTATAAAAATAGTGGGTGTTTGTATAAATGCCAAAAAGTATGATTTAAAATATAGGTTCTTACATTCAATTTAATTGTATTACTACTGTTACTGCATCAGTATGCTGGCGTTACTGTATGGATGGAGGATTGGGCTTATCACTAGACAGTCGTATCTCCCTTAATTTTGGACAAATATCAAAACGTTCAGCCAGATCTTCTGAGCAGTATGAGAAAAAAGAAAGTACTGTACATCTGCTTTTTCAAAAAATGGAGATTGGTCAAAATATTTGGGAGTTACAGTATGGATGTTGGTTTAAGACTTGACACAAAACCGATTTTCTCGTAGGAATACATTTACTTCTCACTATAAAGATTTCTTCCTAAAATCTGCCAGAAATGAGTGTTTTTTAAAAATTGCTCCTATCACCACATTTTTTTTTCTATACACCAAACTCACAGTAAGCAAAATTAAAGCCTTCTCTCTCAAGCAATCAAATAAGCAAAGTTATAGCACCACGGCCTCAATCAACAGCTCAATCAACTTCATATTCAAGTAATTGAAAGAGATCGTGTGTGTGAGTCATACTGATGATAAAGACTGTACTTGTTCATGTTGGGAGAATGCACATTGTGAGATATTACTGAAGTGAGATCTTAAAGTGTAAAGTACAGCATTATTTAACTATTATTATGTAAAATGCTAAATTGCATATGGATCTTTACAAGAATCATGACTGACCCAGCCACCATTTGCTAGCTGTCTGACATCCATCATTATAATTAAAGTATAATTCACTCACTCACTCAACGTCTATACCGCTTAATCCTGCATACAGGGGTATGGGGGGCCTAGAGCCTATCCCAGGAGACTTAGGGGTACACTAAGGACAGGGTGCCAGTTTATTCCAGGGTACAAACATATACACACACACTATGTGCAATTTGGGAATGCCAATTAGCCTAATGTGCATGTCTTTGGACTGTGAGAGGAAAACCACCAACGAACGGAGCGAACATGCAAACTCCATGCATACAGAGGTGGGAAACAAACCTGACTGGGAATCGAACCCGGACCCCGGAGGTGCAAGGCAATGGTGCTAACCTCTAACCTACCTTGCCATCATTTAAATGACATCATATGGCAAATTACATTACATATTCAACATTTTCATTAACACTCAAGTAAGCAATTTATAAACTTTTTCATTTATAGCCACAACTCATAATCAGAAAGGACATGGTTGAGAGGTCTCGATTTAGACACTCAGCACTCATTCCTCCATGCTCATGATTACAATCTGAAGGACAGGCCGGTTCTTCAGAGCAATTTACATTGTCAGCATCACAACACAATTTCACACACAGCCCTTTTTTTTTGCTTTTTTTCAGCGCGCATGTTGATTGACAAGGGTTTATTTATAGCGAGAGGGGGAAAAAAAACTTCAGTGTCATTGCTCTGCGTGTATCTACAAGCTTGATGTATCCCAGCTGGACGCATGTCAGACGTGAGTTCAGTTTCGGTTGTGATTTTAGGCAGTGAATAATAGTTTAAATCATTTTGATTTCATGCTGAACGTTTGACACTTTTCCTATCAATTCATAGGTTAATATATATGTTTTTCATATCAATTCTTTAATAATTTTGCTAGAATCGCTTGATGGACAGAAACCCTTCATGTTCATGTTTGTATTTATTATGGAATTAATTATGGAATTCTTTGTGGATTCATGGAGTTTTTCCTTTCCACCGTCGCCCCCAGCATACTCATCAGGGACAAACGGATAATTATAATTCAACTTGTTTCCATATTATTATTATTATTATTATTATTATTTTGTAAATCTGCTTTGCGACAATGATCATTGCTAAAAGTGCTACACTGTATAATGAAATTGAATTTAATTTAATAGATCGAAAAAAAGAAAAATTGTCCACAATGGCTTAACTCACATTGAAATCACACTTCCTGCACATTGTGAACCTGAGACCTCTGTGCTCACGCTGGACAATCAAGTAACGTGAGCACTCACACTGAATGTTTAAACAGAACTCTTGAATGGGATCAATGACAGTTCCACTCTCTCTCACTTACTCACTCTCTGTACCGCTTATCCTGTTTAGGGTCACAGGATGCCTGGAGCCTATCCCATGGGAATCGTGGCACGAGGCAGTGTCCCAGTACATGGGGCGCAAATCCATCGCAGGGCACACACATTCACTCTCACACACACTACTGCCGGTTTGGAAATGCCAGTTAGCTTACTGTAATCGGTCTGTCTTTGGATTGTGGGAAAACCCCAGAGTACCCGGAGGAAACCCATTAAGCAAGGGGAGAACATGCAAACTCCACCCAGACAGACCAAAAGGAGGACTCGAACCCTGAACCTGATGGTGTGACGCCACAGTGCCACATATCACAGTTCCAATCAAGTTCTATTGCAACAACATATCTGCCTTCTCTAATTACAAAAAAGAGGAAAGCATTATATTTTCAGCATTTTTATGCTGTAAAGAAACCAAACAAATTTGACAATCGAAGAAAGAGTATGTTTTGTCCTTTTTGCAGCAAGAATTGAGCAGGAGCATTGAGGTGACCCCAGACATGCTCACTGATGATCTGATTTTCAGGGAGTGCAATCGCTGGTCATTTGGGTGGTTAATCAGGCACTGGGACTCGACTGATCATGACAGATTTTAACCCGCTTTTAAAATTCGCCGAATCCTTACAGTGTCTGTCCTTACACACTCCGCGCACTTTCTCCAAGCATTTCCTTCCCTTGCTTTTCTGACATGCCCAATGTTTTTCTTTTGCCTTCTCATTATCCCTTGCTTTATTCTCCTTTATTCAATTTTCTTTTCTTTCCCACAATCAGGTGAGTCTGTACTGTTTGTCTTTCTTCTCCCAGTCCTTCCTTTGTCCATTCATTGCTTCCAATTTCAAAAGGTGGATGTACTGTATGTGTAAGCACCATTACTGCTTTGTTCTTATGCTCTTAAAACACAAAGGGAGAAAGAACACGAATGCACAGGGCGCATGCATCCCAAGCCCTGTTAGAAAATGGTAGGGTCGCGACAGGAAGGGCATAAGATGAAAAATCTGTACCAGATCTTGCTGATCAAATGATCTGATGTGACGAAAGAGACAAAACCCAAGGAAAAAACAAACTCTCATGCGTTTTGATAGTCTTTCACATCTTTATCATCATCTTATAATAATTGTGTCTACCTTAAAACCATTTGTATCATTCTTCTTAATGGTGTTCTCCATTTTAAGAATCCTTTTGATCTTTTGTACGAGGCTTAGTCTTTGACATGTAGGGGTCAGGGTGAGCATGTGATTAAGGAAAGCGATTACTTAGAAAAATTTAATGCATTCAGAACTGTTTCTCTTTATCCGTTCATGATTCATTTCATCCTATACGTTCATATACTCACAAACACTCTCTTTTTCTTTTTTTAAGCACCATCCTTTCATCCTTTTCATGCTGCAGTTTGAAGAATTAATTGCTTCTCTCTACTTTACTGTGTGATAAAATGTATTGGCAAAGACTTTTGAGCAACCTGATATCTTAATTGATTTTTTTTTAAAATCCCACACATTACTTACTCTAAATGGATTTTCACGAGTTCATGTCTACATCAAACCAAACTGGAGAATGCTTTAACTTGTCTGAGATCAAGACAGGAAATCAGTTTACAAAATCTGGCATTATAAAAACATGTTGAAAACTCACGGTGTTATGGTATCCTCCTAGCGCTCATCGTCAGCGGCATATTTTCAGTAAAATGATTTTTAACAAGCCCCTGGTCAGCTTCGTTTAATGGGCTCAGCACACACACACACACACTACTTTAATGGAATGTTGGCAACAGTATACCGTGCACTGTTCCCTCAACATGTAAACAGTTGCATCCTAATCCAGGGCATACTGTAAGTGTATGGATCTGTATGTTTATGCGTACCTCCTACCTGCGTAGGATTTAGGTTTATTTAATAATTAAATGCATAAAAAGGAGCTTAACGGACACCAGAGACGTATTGATTTCCTTTTAAATGTATTGCACTGTATGTGAATGTGAAGCAGTGTAGGAAAGCTCATTAGACGTCACTGCGAATAGAAAGCAACCTAAATTGGGCTTTGATCTGCAGTCTGAAAAGATAAAAATGTCGAAGCTTGCTCATTAAAGCTCTATATGGACTGAATTAGTTTATCAAGAGGATGTCTGTTGTGCATTTTAAACATCTTATCAGCGATAGAAAATGATGCACCAAGAAAATGGCCACAAAGAGGAGTGAGTCTCTTCTGCAAACATACCATCATATGATGTCACATCATACAGTCATATGATTATTCAGTGGCAACAACTTAAAGAATTGAGTGAAGGCATTATATTTCTCAAAATACAAAAGAAAATGTTTTACTTACAATCATTACTATTCCTTCAAACCATTTTCCTAGGGTTGGGTTGGAAGGTAAAATTGAGCCAATCAGGTTTTTTTTCCAATGCTGCAGGTATGTGGTAAGTAAACACTAGAGTATATTCCCAGAGTCCCTGCTGATGCTTCCTGCCATGTAATTAAATGAAGGCACGAATTAAGATTGACCTTAGAAACAGGATTTGGTCTATCTTTGGTGGGAGTATTCTTTAACCTGATCGGCACATCCCAACACCTGCACCGAAAACATCCATTTTATTTAACCAATCATTTTAGCTCACCATGCAGGAGTTCTTGTAGTTAATGATCTGTGTTTGATTTAATCTGTCTTTTCTTTGCTATCTCGCTAGAACTGGATGGATGAAAGAGGAAAATCTGTGGGTCATTTTATTTATTAAACTTTAACTGTCATGGATGAGATTCTCTAAGAGATCAATAGTTTAATTGAAAAAAAAAAGTAAAACTAAAAAAGTTAGATTTATTTATTATGTTTTATGAATAAAGACTGATATAAAAATGGATATAGTTCAAATGGTTATTTTTATACTTATAGCTAATTTATTGCATATGAAATGTGTGAAATCGATAAATCAGTGTGTTGCTATCTTTCAGTGCAGTTAGAACACATTCTTTAAATGCAATTTTCTCCATTTCACTGCAAACTGTAAGGTGCCGTAGCTTTGCTTGTGATGGTGTAAAGGAAAACATATAGTCCTTAAAATCGCTTATAGTGGAAAATGTCAAGATTTCTCCGTATGAATGGTTTTTCCAGGTCACCACACGTATACATGCTGACAGTGAGATATACCCATTAAGTGTTTTTCCATCTTTTTCCTCGTGCTCTCGCGTGGGTGGGTGTGAGCAAGGGAGGCAGAGACGGAGCGATCAGTAGACAAGATCTGTGGTGTGTTATTGATCGCTGTAAAGCCAAAAGCAGATTGAGGATGTAGACAACTGAGAAAGATCCAGAATATGAAAAAGGACATGTGGGGGAAAAAAGGCGAGATGCACACATGACTAAAATATTGGCAAGATTACTTTAAAATCTGGTTATAGGACGTTAGCCCAGAATTCAGTTACACTACTACTGTTTTAACACGTCTGCTCATTCATTCCCTCATTCATTCATTCATTAGGGTTGGGATCACTGTGTCTCCAGAGTCTTTCCCTGGAACCTAATCTGAATGATATTCAGCTAGATGTAAATGTAGCTAATGTTAATAAATGACAAAGACAAATGCATTTCCAAATTGTCTCAAATGTGGTGATGATCCAGTTAAAACGTTAGATCTGACACTATGGAATTAAGATCTTTGAGCTACAAGACTGGTTTATGTCTTAGAGCTGTAGTCCAAGTCTCTTCTCAGTTCACTAAACTACAACTCAATCAATTCTCATGTCTTTAAGCAACAAGTCCTTGTCAAGTTACATGACACTGAGCTGAATCCTAAGTCTCAAGTCTTGACAGTAAAATTTAGGTCAAGTCTCAAGTCTTCCTTACGCAAAGAAAATATATTTCTCTATATATTAACTGTCAATCTATTAAATGATTTACTGATTTACTGGTAAATTGAAAAGATTTTATAATGTTAATATTCCTCGTTGCTACACTAACTGATACTAACTAATCATTAACAGAAAAAAAGATATTCATATTCCAAAGAATATATTCACAATGTAAAGAATAATATATTACAATATATTGAAAAATACATAAGGAATTGCTGCTTTTCATATATTGAGAAACATATTCAAACATATCTTAATGTATGTAATTTTATAATCAAAATGTATGTAATTTTATATTCAATTTGATTGAATATATCTATTTATTTATTTATTTATTTTTTACAATATGCTTATCTGTTAATGTAGTTCAAACAAAATGGACTTTATAGGCATTAATCAGAGCACAGAGCACACAGACAAACTAAAAGTGTGTATAATTCTTAAACGTGCATAAAGTTTCAATGTTTCAATAAAACAATTATAAGTGTAAATATAATGATTTTTGTCTTCACTGCAATATATATATTTATA
>JAQMYL010000008.1:8286611-8304074 GCA_030014365.1 Clarias pachynema | reverse complement strand
ATCCATACATGGTCCATTCATATATTGCAATCTATTGATAAATATGCACATGCGCACTAGTTTCCTATATATGGAAATGTTTTATTTAATATATTTAATATATTCAAGTTTTTGCCATATTTTTTTCCATAAGGGATCAATTCTCAAAACTAGTCCAAGTCATATCTATGAACCAAAGTCAGAGTCAAATTTCAAAATGTGGTATATTTCAAGTCTTTAAACAGAAGACAGAGTACTGAGTCTTTGAGCTACAAGTCCAAGTCACATCACAAGTCTTTCAGCTAGTTTTTGTTTCTGAAAAGTCTCTGCACTACAAGTTCTTTTCAAGTCTCAAGTCTTTGAGCTGCGAGTCAACAATTGTCTAAGAAAAGAAGGTCATACTTCATTCGCAGTTAATTAACAAACTCTTCAACATTATTATTTGTAAAGAACTGTTTTTTTTGTACACAAGTATGTGAATAATTTAGTTTTTTAAAAGCATCATGGACTGGCTGCATGACCAGGTCAAACAGTGAGCACTTTCTCGTTTATTTCACAAAAAGCATTGTGGTTAAATATTCATGCAAAGATGTGAATAAAAGATTTTTTGGGATGTGTCTTATCCTAACTGCCTAAAGACACAAGCAGAAACCCTTGGGAAGCTTCCAGAGCATATTGAAGTAAATGTGCTCAGCCTGTCTGTGGTTTCTGCCTGTATTTAACTGCAGCTCTGTTTGAGCAGTGTGCTTATACTGTAGAAATCTAACCTTTAAGTGAAAAATCTTAAATTAATGTCTTGTTTAAAAAAAAAATTGACATGAGCTAGTGTTCTGTTTACATCACTTTTTTATATTTTGACCTGGATTTATAATAGGCTGCTAGCCTATTTACTGTAATCTGCTTTATTTAAACTGAATAAAAAGTGCATTACATGACCATATAATTCTTGCTCTTTGACAGAAGCCATGGTCAGTGCATGATGTACTTGATTCTTGGATGGACACTAGATAAATGTAATGCTAGATACTTCTTTTCAGTCACTGTTGTTGAAACTTGAATACATAATACACACACACACACAACAGGCATTCATACATAACCTAGAAACGTCTTTAATAACGTCCCGAGTCCAATTTCCACAGCGTTTATGTAGCATTGAAAGAAGAGGAAAAACAGGCCAAAGGTGCTTTATTGAAGGGGGTGAATGTGTTCCTTTGTGTATGTACAGTATTTGTGTGTATGGTGAATAATCCCCAAAATGTTAAGATTGATCTTTTTTTTTTTCGACGACAATGCTATAAGGTCTTAACGTCTTTTGAGCTACATTATAACATTCTGCTAAAGTAGAAATGACAAATGACCACATAGCATCATTTTATCTTAGTTGAAATTAATAGAATGTCTTAACAAAAACAAAAAAACAAAGTATGATCTAGAGCTGACTTTGAAGTGTGCATAAACATACAGCAAAATCAAGACTCTAATGCACTATTTAGGTCATACTTTAATTTGATAGTTCATTGCAGAAATACTACAAAGCATGTATAATATGTCATGAAGTAGTAGTAAAAAATATGTCATCAACATTACACCGATCAGCCATAACACTAACACCACTGAAAAGTGAATGGAACAACCGCTGTCGACTATACACCAGTAAACTCACCTTGGGTTCCCATTATCCTGTAGCCTGTTGGCGACAGGATAATGGGAACCCAAGGCTCGCCTACAGGAACTAAAGACCAGCCTGCCTGGGCCGATTCCACAGATAAGCCAATGCAGGAAATTCCACCCAGGAAAAATCCATGCTGGCCACAAAAGAAAAGTACACCACATCCCAGGAGCCCAAGGCCACCAACCCGGCCTCTAAACTTCCCAGACCCAATTCCAATTGAGACCTCATGAGACACACCAGACAAACATGTCAGAGCCTCACCCAATAACCCACAACACCGTAAGTATCATCTGCCAATGTCGTGGTGCCAGACACCATAGCACACCCCCAGAGGTCTTGTGGAGTCATATCCCAAGGGGCCAGAGCTGTCCCGGTGGCACACGCGGAACCCAAAACCTAGGTGGTTTTAATGTGAAAGGTTTTAATGATATGGCTGATTAGTGTACTTCACAACATGTCATATTTTCACACATGAACTGAAAGTCAGATTGATAGAACCAGATGGGTTTGATTTAGTCTGTAGTTGATATACTAGCAGTTTAACGGATTAAAATAATTTTCTCCATGTGTGCAGGAGCATCCGCTGCCTTCGGAATATCATTCACTGGAACCTGATCACGGCGTTCATCCTGCGCAATGCTACGTGGTTCGTGGTTCAGCTGACCATGAACCCAGAGGTGCATGAGAGCAACGTGGTGAGTTAGAGTGCACATACAGTACAGATGTATTCACTGATCTGCAACTTTAGAACGATCTATGCAAACACTTTAATTATTGGTGCATGTCCCATTTGTTTCAAGGTGATTGATGATACCTTAAAACAATCTTTTTTTTCCCTGTAATTTCTGAACTTTCCATGTACGCCATTTGTTGCCCATTATTTTTAGAATGCAGACACTGGAAGGAACTTTTTGCGTAGGAGTGTTTCATACTCTTAATAAACTTTTAGATGTCATTTATTTTTACCTGGGGAAATTAGTTTCATGATACCTGAAAACACACCAGACTTTCTTTCTCCTTCATAGATAGCCATAGCCATTTTAACACTGGTGACTATACAGTTGCACCACCTGTACATGAGGCAAAGAAATGTAGATATAAATTAGTCTATATAATGTACAGTATTAGTCCACATCAATGTTTCTATCTTGAATAGTTTTTAGGATATTATTATAGATATTCACGGGAGGACTTTATACTCACGTCTTTATGCTCAGTCCTTTAAAATGCACATACGGTTTCAAAATACCATTTCAGTTTGAATTACACACACACTCACAGAGGACTTCAACGATTCCCATGTGTTGTGCGCTGTACGTCTTCACATCGTCTCGCCTGCTTCTAATACGAACCTTCATTCTCTTTCAGTTCCTCTCCCACGCATAGCACTGACTCAGTAGCCTTGTGCCCACTGTCTCCACCTACATTACCTCTCTTTCCTAAATGAACACACACACAAACACACATTGTGTAATTTTAATTTGATTAAAATGCCCAACTTTGCCAGCATGCACCTTTCTGCAGTCTGTTTTCGATGTTGCACGGATGTGCAATGCTGCCTGGCGTACTTGTATGCATTTACAGTACATTATAGTGTGTGTACAGTATGTGCGTGTGAGAAAAACAGAGAAAGAAAGAGATGTCAGGAGGGGCATCTAAACAGCATGAGCCCTGAGTAGCTGTCAGATGAGCCTCTAGGCTAGTCAATTACCCCTGCTTCTGCCTGCTATTTTAATGAACTTATCAAAAGTGAGAAAATTAATTACATAACGGCTTGTCAATGCGAAGCCCAGAGGAACCTTTCAGACGTGCATAAACAGAAGTATGTTTGCGCTGACATTACAGCTCTATGTTTTTAAATTGGTCAGCACACGTTGGATGCACGGTACACCCTGCTGTGCGCAGTTTAATGTAGTTTATCTTTACATCCTGGGACTAATTAGTGTTTGCCATTTGATTCAAGAGGTCAGGGTTCTTATAGCTTCTCACTAAGATATTAAGCACGTCAAGGCAAGTCTCCTGTTTACAGCGTTAAAGATTAAAAATGTAAACACTAGACATTGGTAAAATGGATTAATTTAGGCCAGATCAACTTGTTTAGCCTTCTTTTGACATGACCCCAAATGACCTCTCTCAAGTCTTCACAATAGGGGGTAATTCCAAAATATATGATGTGTGTTTTTGCGTCTGTGTGCCCTGCGATGAATTGGCACCCCGTCTAGGGTGTACCCCGTCTCCTGGGATAGTCTCCAGGTCCCCTGTGACCCTCTATACAAAACAAAATATTAACAAAATATTCTAATAAAAAAAATATCCATAAGACAACTTTATCAAAAAATTGACCAGCTGAAGGAGGTATAACAGACATTAACAGATTAACAGACATTCATAGAAAGCCACATAACATTGCTGAGCCTAGCAACCCCAGAGCATAACACTGCCTCCAGAGGCTTGTACAGTGGACACTATGCAGGTTGTGCATGGTTTAGTACTTCATATTTCTAACCCTGCTGCACCCATTGCTCTGGAATAGGGTCAGTCTGAGCTCATCAGATCACATGACCTCAAGTCCAATCTGTATGCTTCCTTGCAAATTGATGCATCTTTTTCTAGTTACTGTAGGTTGACTAACAAATGGTGTTTTATGGCCACAAAGCTGTTTAGTCCCAATCGTCTGAGTTCTTGTTGCTGTACATTTTCTGTAGGGAAATGTCCTTACTTTCACTATTAAACATAGTCTGTGTCAGTTTTTGTTATGATGCAACTTCACCAAGTGATCTTAATTCTTTTTTTCAAAATTAAAATTCATTCATTTTTTCCACGAAGTTGACAGTTCAGGACTATACTGTACTTCCAGATTAAATCCCTCAGGTTTTAGCTGCAAAAAAAATCAGGTTGTGATAATGCTTTGGGACACGTTAAAGTAATTCCAAATCTCCTTTAATCTCCTTGATTTTTTTTTTTTGCCAGCTGTTTTTTTTAGGGGGGGGGGGGGTGCCAATAATTATGGATTATTGTATTTAGAGCCATGGCACAGGCACCACATAGCCAAAAAGGCTTGTTTTACTGTATCAGACTTCAATATTCTAAAGGTATGACAATTTAAACAGTGGCATTCACTCCAAGAGCTGAAATCTCACAAAACATGAAAAAGGAAGTATGACTTATCACTTGCTTCCACGTTTAAAAATGTGGTGACGAAGTGAGAAGACAAAGCTAATTTTGGAGACAGAGTAATCCATATGGCTTCCAAACTTCCTCCACTTATTTATTCTGCTTGCTCCATTTCACTCATTCGAACATGGCTGATACAGAATGGAATTAATGGCCTGTATGCTAATAACTCTGTAATTAGAAATGCACTCCAGTAGTATCTAATGCTCAGATGGGTGATATGAGATGTCTGGGAACGATTAAGAGTTGGGGAAATTCTTTCAGGTGAGCAAGTTTAAAACTTTTCCAATTTGAATACTTTCCAACTGAGAGCATTTTTTCTCATGTGAAACAATGTGTAAGTGAATAGTCAGTATTCCAGTTTTTAACATGACACCTTTTACTTTGCATAGGTCTATTCTAAGTATCTTTTCAAAATCCCCAACATTTAATCCTGATCAGGAGAATTATCCTGAATGCTCTTCTCAAGCAAAAATATTATTTCATCCATCCATCTCGGAACCTCTGTAGTACAACTAGGGACCATGTACTGTAGGTCAATGGTAGCCGTTGTATTTATTCCCATTTTGTACGACCATGGTAGGACCTCCGGTGAACATTCACACACTACAGGCAATTTGGGAACGCCCATTATCCTACTCTGTACGTCTTTGGACTGTGGGAGGAAACTGGAGCACCTTGAGGAAACCCACCAAGCACATGGAGAACATGCAAACTCCATGCACACAGTCCCAGACGTAGAAATTGAACCCAGGACCTGGAGGTGCAAGGCGATAGTGCTAACCACTAAGCCACCAAAAGTGTTATTACGCTCCTAAATAATTACTTAGGTAATAGCTGAATTATGCTTTAAATTCTCAAATCAAGAAGTTTACTTAAACTGGGTCTAATTTTTGCTGTTACATTTATTAAAGTTTATATAGAGTGAACTCTTGAACTCACATCATGACTATAAGTATATAATTATACAGAAGTGTAGCTATGGCAGTGTGTTGCACTTCTTACTTATTTAGATTTGAATGATATTTACAGTACACAAGTATGAGGGGGTCCCCAACCAGGACTTGCAGAACACAGTTATGTTATCACAGTTTTTTTTTTTTACATTATTCCCTGCATTTCACTAGTGCTTGTATACCATCAAAGAAAAAAGTTTTCTCAGTAATAAGACCTGCTCCACGTCTTCACGTGAAACCCTTACCTGCCAGGAACTCATTTAATGGCCCAAACATGTGCAAATTGCTTGGACTGAGGTCAGGACTGTATGGGAAATGTGGCGATAACCCACAACCAAGTTCCCGCTATGTGCAAGTGGTGATCGCAAATGATTGTGTGTGCAGTTCCCAAAGGCAGACCCCTCTCTTCTGCGAGTTAGTGACATGTTATCTGACGATCCACTGAATGTTCACGGGAAAGACTGCAGTGGGCTCCAAGCCACCTCTGAGGCCAGGATCATTATTCACATACATACGGCCTTCTTTAAAACATTCAGATGTTTTACCACGGCTAAGAGCCTCAGTACCATTCTGGACTTGAAGTTTTCTGTAAATGTCAATCAGTTTTATGCCTTTGTTCGAAAGAAATTTCATCACAAGCTCCGACTTGACTTTAAAACCCTTCGTACATTTGACAAAAGTTTTAGCAAAATATTTTGCATGCCTGTTCTAAGAAGCAAAATCTATTTGCTGTAAAATGCTCCAAATTACAGCAAAAAAATTTGCGCGCTTCAAGGTGCAACGGCATAAATAGTCCACAACTGTCGAAGTGATGTCATTAATAGAGTTGTCAACAGCAGACTGCAGAGTGCCTCCAAAGTGACTATTTCATTCCAACAGAGGTTGCTCTGTAAAACAGATTATTCTGTGAACTATTATGAAGAATAAACAGCCATAATAGAAGTCTTATGTTGTAGATTTCTACTATTAGAATGCGTTAGGGTATAATTAATTTTCCTAGAGCGTTGAGTGTATGCAACTTGCCATGTGTGCTAAATTGCTGTCGAGAGCAATCAATAAAGTGAGGCAATCGGGAATCTTTTTTTTTCTCCTGAAAGTCTTAAAATCATTATAATACTTTAGAGTAACATTTAGCCTGCAACAGGCATACACCTAAAGCACGGACAATTTGGGAATGCCGATTAGCCTAATCTGCAGGTCTTTTGGCTGTGGGAGGAAACCGGAGTACCCACAGGAAACCCACCAAGCATGGGGAGCTATTGTAGCACATACACCCAAATTGTACACCTGAGTTTCTTTGTTTTCATTCCATACATGATATTCCTACAAATGGGTGATTTGGCAGATAATTACCAGCATTTAGCAAAATCCGATTTTTATGAATTAATATGGCTGAAAAAGTATGAAACTACTACTTTTGCACGTTTGGGCAGCAATGGGCTTTATGACGTCCACTGTGCAGACATCTGCGGAACAGAGAGAGTCGTAAGATATGGTTATGTAGATAAAATTTTCTATGCTGTCATGGGATGTTCAAGTCAAACCAGGATTAATGAGAGTAAATGAGAGTTCCTGTCATGTGCAAGTGGTGCAGTGGGAAGTACAGTATGAGTTTGTGCATTTTCCTGCAAAAAACTGAATGCCTTTGATCATGAAGCCATTTTTTTTCTCGAAATTGTTATGCACATCTTTTAAAGCCTGATAGTAATATTTATTGTTCACACTGGCACGATAAAAGAGAAAAATCCCATGAATGATACCAAAAAAAAAGAAAAAAAGAAAAGTACTAGTCATACTGTACCTTTTCCTGCAGATGCACTTGATCTGAATTTTTTTGGGAGGTGTCTTTTCATACTTTAGGAATCTGTTCTCTCTTTGATGCATGCTGCGATTCGTTTCCACCCAAGTTTTGTCATGCGTGACAATGTGCTCAAGAAAATCCTGGCCTGCCATGTCAAACCATTCCTTCAACTCACTGCAGATTAGCAAACTTCTGTGCTGTCAAAGGCATAGGTACCCCAAGGTACTTCATGAGATGACAAGTCCCGGGTTGACTTTTTGAACGCCTCTCATGCAATATATTCACACATTACAGTACATACTAAACACACTGAACAAGCTTTTGAATGGATAGACAGACAGACAGAGAGACAGACAGCGGTTCATCACTATGTTTCTTAATTATGGGGGAATTTCTCCTTAACCTGAGTAAATAGTTTTAATAGTGTTTACATTCTTATTTCAATTTTTCAATACTCATTATATATCCCGAAGACATTGATTCGTCATGCATTTGTCTTTGGTTGATTGTTACTCAGCTAACAATTTAAATCAACTGCATTTCTCTGCATTAAAGCATTTGAACTTGAATTGAACTTTATTCAAATAAACTCCATCCGTTTGAACGAGGACTATTTTCCTTTTTCTTTCCCTTGCTCTTTCTGCATTTAAATGAAAGTGAATGTGTTTTACCACCATTGTTAGAAGATGTATTTAAATATGTAGGAATGTAAATCCAATCAGAAAAAAACATGACTTAAAAAAAGCTTTTTAAGATCTTGTCCTTTATGAAAAAAAAAAAAACATGTTTGTGTCCGCTTCAAGGATGCTTTTATACGATTTTCCTTTCTGTTGGTCTCGTTGACAGATCTGGTGCAGACTGGTTACAGCAGCATATAATTATTTTCATGTGACCAACTTCTTCTGGATGTTCGGTGAGGGCTGCTATCTTCACACAGCCATCGTACTGACTTACTCCACCGATAAGCTCAGGAAGTGGATGTTCATCTGTATCGGCTGGTGTGAGTACTCACAATCATTTCGAACTTTTAATAATGAAATGCAGTGATTTAAGTTTGGATAAAAATGGCAGATTTGATGTTCTGTTATCATAATGCATTTAAAGTTTATTTACTACAAATCATTAAAAATGATCACCGACTTGTCATGTGACACATCTTAGTTATCAGTTTTTGTTTATGTTTTGTAGTGATGGTAATCAGCTCAAATTTGTGAAGATCCAATAAAGCTGATGTGTGAAAAGTAATTTTCTATGCTTATTCTATGCATCAGTCAGTTGCTTTGTGGATGTACTGTACTGTAACAAAAAACATTTTAGGGGCACATCATGTTACCACTTTTTACAACTTCCACAGACTCAGATCATACAGTGATACCTCGGCCGTTCCGGAGTCGAGTTCTTAAGGCGAAAATCCGTATTGCATTTTCCCATAGGAAAGTGCAGATAATCCGTTCCAGCCACCCAAAAATACTACCAATATTCCCAATTTCCAACACTATAATCACATTTTTGCATATGAAAGCAATCAAAACATTTAGAAAAGACATGTAAACTTAGTAAAAAATGAAGAATAGACATTAAACCTCACTTAACCTTAATTTATGATGCACCAGCTGCTGTAAAAGTAAAACTGAAAGTGGCTCCCTTTTCTTCTTGCAAGCATCCTTGCTAACATTCTTGAGACTGATGGTGCTATATCTTCACTAAATCTTTCAGAAAATGCCAAAAAAAAAAAACGTAAACTCTCTTTACATGGCTTTCCACTGACGCAAACAAATACTTTAAAATGTTCATTTTGATACAATATTGATGTTTGGGCAAATTTGGGCAAATTCCTTGAAAAATTTCATTCCTTACGGTAAAAATTCTTAAGGGCACCATATGCCGAGGTTTAGATTTACTTTATTTAGATGGTTCATTTACAGTAATACTGTAGGTCTTGAGGTTTAGTAGATTATGGAATGATTCAATTCAGTGTCATTATATTTATATAGCACTTTTAACAATTCCAAAGCAGCTTCACAGAAATAAAAATTCTGAATATACATTAACAATTATATACATTTATAGGACAAAAACAAGGAAAATGACACCTTCATGAGGTGACACGAGGAAGAAACCTTCCTAGAAAGTAACTAGACTGCAAGGAGAACCCATGCTAATTTGGGTGATACCAGATAACACGACCACAAATTATTCCACTGTTACTTTCTACCATAAGGTTGAAAGTTCTGTTGTATAACACGCAATCTGTTTCAGTTAACATCAAGTCTGTTTTGTTGAGGTTTCCAACTGTTCACTGGGTACATTCCTGGAATCCTAATCCTGGAAAATTAATGGATAACTTGTCATCAACTTGCGCGACATGCATTCTCATGTTGTAGATTCCTACTATTAGAACACTTTAGGGTATAATTTATTTTCCTAGAGTGTTGAGTGTACGTACTGTATGCAACTCTCCATGTGTGCTCAATTGCTGCCGAGAGCAATCAATAAAGTCGGGCAATCGAAAAGAAAAAAAAATTCTCCTGAAAGTCTAACATCATTATGATTCTTCAGAGTCTGACGTCCAGACGTCTGAAATGCTGAGAAGCTGGCGTTTCAGACATGAAGCAGCAAGTCCCATCATGGCTCTGCTGTACTGAGAGAAAACTTTCTACCTTGACGGGTATCCAAGCACTAGTGAAACATTGAGATTAGTGTAGCAGGGGATATAGAGAAATAAAGTTGTTCCTCTTATAACTGTGTTCTGTTATTCTGTAAGAGGTAAAAAAGAAAAAAAGTCCTGGTTTGACCTGAACGCCCCTCATACTTTAAAATGTGCATGTGAATGTCATATTAAACCTTCAGTAGGTGACCAAATGGGTGCCACTAATTAGTGGCGCTTTCATTACAGTAATTGTGGTGGTTATTATTGTTATTGTTCAGCTGTGACAATAATGATAGTGGATGTCTTTTTCTTTTCACAGGTATTCCCTTTCCCATCATCGTCGCATGGGCCATTGGTAAGCTGTACTACGACAATGAAAAGTAAGTGCCTTTTATGCATGCATTCTTCTGCTCTTTTAACATTTATCTATCTATTTATCTATCTATCTCACACACACATACAAACATAACCACATTTAATTATCAAGAAATGCTTAATTACCCTTCTGTAATCAACTTTAGTACATGATCAGTGTGGATGTGAATGCAAATGACTGACTGCAGTCATTGTCAAGTTGTGTTACTGTCGTCATGTTTCTGACCACGCCTGGTCTTCTGTTCTTTCAATAGACAGCTATTCAGTTAAAAACACTTGTCCACCAAAGACAATCCTTTCTATTTAAGTAATAAAGATTATTACTAGAACCATAATAAACTCCTGATTCTGATTGCTCAGAAGAGTTCAAATTAATTCCTTCATTTTGATACATTACTGTTTCTATAGTAACAAATGACCCAGGAACTTGGAACAGAATATTGTATGGCAAATAATGTGTAGTTGCTACAGTACAGTAGTTTCCCCTGATTTGGCATTTGCTTAGAATTTTTAGTAGGTGTCTCAAGGGCCAGCTGTCGGAGGTCAACTCACAAAAGGCATTTGTGTAACATGACAAGCTGTATTTTTCTCGTCTTATTACCATTAGGAGACAGTAACAGAGACTTTTCTAAAGGAATAATTCTTAGGACGACTCCTTAAATGGAACTATAAATAGAAAAGTACAACGTGTTCTTTCCTTAAGTTAAAAAAAAAATACAATACTGTGTGAAAGTTGAGCCACCCCTGCATTTTTTTATTTTACATATGTAGATTTAAAAAAAGAAATGTGCCCAAATGTTTCAAGGTCGCAGGCTGCAAAGTCCCTAAAGAAGCCATTTAAAAAATTGGTTGTTTAGGTAACAACCTCAGCAGCGACCTCATTTCCCCTCTCGTCTGTTTCTACCACTAGGCATTCAGTACACTAATGACCGGCCTGATCATCTGTCATCATCTGCACCTGTTAGATGTTAGATTTTTTTTTTATGCTTGAATGATTCATAGATCACTGTGTGGCTTAACAAACGAAAAACTTTCCTCTAAAACTGGTCAGGTACAGTGACTGGACTGAAAATGAAAGCTAAAAATGTCCTGGATGCCTGGAGAACTATTCCTCAAGTCCCTTTCACTCTATACCGCTTATCATGGAGACTCAGGGAGTCAGGGAGACTCTGGGCATGAGGTGGGGTACATCCTGGATGGGGTGCCAGTCCATCGCACACAAGCAAACATTCACAGTCCTTAAGACTACATTAAAATATACATGAAAGTCTGGTTCTTTGGAAGCAAAATATGAATGTATAAGCGGTGGTTCCAGACTTTTGCACTGTACCGTATATGTGTTTTTGGCCAGTTGGGCTCCTTTCCTGGATCCTTTTAATAAAATAATTCTTCTGTGTAGAATGAGCAATTATTCATGATATGCATTGAATCACGATAAGACATTTCCTGAGCACATACTGTCCCATGCCAGACTTCCAGCTTTAGTTAATCTTTTGACCACAATAAGCAGCACATGAAGTAAATTCCCATGCAGGCATTATCAGCAAAACTGTTAGCATTTAAAGCTGCACTGTAATTGATTTTGGCAGCCAGCATGCATCAGCTTTCCATAGTTTTGACCTCCTGGAGTCCTCACTGCCAGGCGATCGTTTCATCTGCTTCACACTGGAGAGCTGACTCACAACCACACACACATGCTCTTCACACTCACCCAAAAGCCAAATATGCAAAAGGGATAAGTTTGTTAGTATCTAAACATGTTAATCTGCAAATTATTCCAAGATCATAATCCCCAAACTGCATATTGAACCAACTTCTTTTCTTTCTTTCTTTCTTTCTTTCCCTTTCACACACATGGTGTGATTAAATGCCCCATTGAACAGAGATTATTTGATAAATAAATGTTGCCATTCACTGCTTGGCCAAAAAAAAAAAAGTCACCACTTCGGAAGGATTGAATTATTGGGCTGCATCAAGCAAAGAAAACAAGGATATGTGAAATTGCTTTAACTGGATTAACAACCCTTCAACAATCCTGAACACTCTGTGGATGAAAGGTTGTCAGAAAACGTTATGAATGAAGATCACTTGAACACTTGGCGAAGTTAAAAAAAAAAAAAAAAAGCAACCATAGCTATTTTTAATAGTGAAAGTAAGAGCTTTCACTATTTTTTGCTAACTCAGAGGATTGGGACTAAACAGCTGTGTGGCCATAAGAAAACCTCATGTTAGTAGGACTAATCAGAAAAAAGGCTTAATTTGCTACTAAGCATAAAGATTGGACTTTGGAGCAACGGAAAAAGGGCCATGTGGTTTGATAAGTTCAGATTGATCCTATTCCAGAGTAATTCGGAGGAAGGGAAGCACATGAAGTGACGCGCACCCACAGTATCATGCATAGTGGCCACTGTACAAGCCTCTGGGGGCAGTGTTATAATCTGGGATTGCTTTATTAGCTCAGGTCTAGACTCAGCAACAATATATGACCTGAATGTACTGAATGACCAGGTCATCACATCAATGGAGTTTTTGCTCCCTGATGGCGAATGGCATATTCCAGGACTCCAACTGTGAAAGAGTGGTTTTGATTTTGGGAATCATTGTGTGCTGTAATCAAAGCTAAAGACTGCACAATGAAATCTTTTTTTGATCAAGCAGTATATCTTGGCTTAAGTAAAAAAAAAAAAAATTCTATTTCTTCCTCAAAAGGGTCTGCTTTTGATTTGAACTTTTAGTCACGTTTTGGGGGGGGGGGGGGAGCAATTTCTGCTGTTTTTAAAGGTTCTTTTTTTTCTTTGAAGTAATCACTTTGTTGGATTTGTTCCATCGTCACACCTTTCTTCTCTCTAAATCTCCGTACTGTTTCATCTCCACTCTAAGTGCCTGTAGAAATGGGGCAGGCATTTTAGCCATGCCAAAATGGAAGGAAGAGATAAAATTATATTAAACTTTATTTTTGTGTGTGCTTTAGTTTATTTTGATACTTAAAGTTATTTGAATAAATATAAGAATGTATGGTACTGTAATGTACTTAATTCATCTCAGTCAACTTTAAGCTATTCCTTGTATTGTGTATAATGACAATGTTTATTTTTTGATAAAATGCTGTGTGCATTTAAAAAATAAAAGTAGATTTTTCTAAAAAGAAAACCAATTAATCTTTGATTCTCTTATATATTTTACATTGCTGTTTACTTAAGCAAAAGTACATTTTATCCGATTACACAATTAATCAATTACATTTTTGGTAGAATACTCAATTACTAAAATATTCGATAGCTACAGCCCTATTGAATACAGTCAGGGATGAAAAGAGGTGAACTGAATGAAAGGTATAGAGGTTCTCGGTAAGCATTTCGGCAATGCAATGCTTTTCTGTATTTAATTGAAGGACTTCATTGCATTTCTGTTCTGTCTGATTGTAGGTGCTGGTTTGGAAAGCGAACTGGTGTTTATACTGACTACATCTACCAAGGCCCCATGATTCTTGTTCTCCTGGTATGTTAGAGCCCTGTGGGTGTCAAAGTAAAAATTCAGCACAAAACTTTCATAGGTTTTTTTTTTTTCATAGTGATTTACATAGTTAAGTCTAATTAATAAGAAATGAAGCATGTATTTATGAGAGGAGAGAGCTTAATTAAAACATTCAAGCTGAAAATCTGGGAAACAGTCAAGCAGGGGAAAAACAAATCACCATATGCTGTGTCTGTAATTGTGAAAATTCAGGTTGCTTCTTTTGCTTTATTAGAAATTCAAGGAAAATATCTAGAAGGCAGAGAAACAGCAAATGAGTAACTCAATCCTGTTCAAGCAGGAGTTTTGCATAGTCAGGCAAAAACTCCAAAACTTTACAAAAAAGTTTTTTTTTAAGTAAATTAAATACAAATTATACTGTTATAATATACATTTATAATATATACCGATCAGCCATAACGTTACATCAGGTGAATTGAATACCATTACATGTAGTAATTCTACTCCAGTAAACTGGAGACAGGATCATGGGCACCCAAGACCCATCTAGACCTACTGTACACAGAAAAATAACAGAATAATAAAAAGTCAACACTGGCTCCAACAGAAAGGTATCAGAACACTCGGCGGATCACAACCTGCCGTGCACGGGGCTTAGCAGGAAAGAAGTTCAAGGTTGTTGATCCAGCCTCCAAATTCCTTAGATCCATATCTGATCGAGGAACCATGGGATGCATCAGATACACAAGTCTGCAACCCACAGAAACCAGAGGAGTTCCAGTGACAGACACCAGAGATCTTGACGCACCGCACCCTGTGTCGCCAGAGCTGCCCCAGGGCATAAGGGGAACCCAAAACCTATACAGTAGCTTTATAGAAATGGATTAGAATTTAGATCTAGATGCCTAATGAATAAATGACAGTGATGATTTAAAACTAGATTTAAGAATTAACTCATATTTAACCCATTATTCTGCATAAAGGAATTATAAACCAAAACATGAATTACTTAAACATTTTTATTTGACTGAAATAGCTGTTTTAAGAGTTTGCAATCCACATAGCATAACCAGTGATATTTCACCTGACAGCTAAAAAAGATTACAATTATCCTGAGATTACTTTCATATAAAGAGGATATAGTAGATTAATATCGCATGTTGTGTTTATTATTATTATTATTATTATTATTATTATTATTATTATATAGGACAATATTACATTTGGACACATATGTATAATTCCCCAGCTCTTCCAAATAATACAATATATTTCTCTCATTTGTACAGATCAACTTTATTTTCCTTTTCAACATCGTGAGGATCCTCATGACTAAGCTAAGAGCCTCTACCACGTCGGAGACAATTCAGTACAGGTGAGACAATAAGAGGCCAAGACTACAGTGGCCCAACTTAACCAGGTTTACTAAAGGACATTTTATTTATTTAAGGTGTTAGTTACAGTCAGCTACAGAATTACTTGCTTCCATGGTAAAGATGGGTAACCTTAAGTTACTATGGTAAAGTTGAAAATAAACCTTGCTTCCCCATGCACATAATTTTGGATTCCACCTATTCATCTGGGAACCTCCTGTAGTCCAGCTAGGAACTGTGGAGGCCCATGGTGACCATTGTGTTTATTCCAATTTTTACAGCCATGGTAGGGTCAACATTAACACACTATGGGCACATTGGGAATCTGCATGTTTTTGGATGGTGGGAGGAAACCATGCAAGCATGGGGAGAACAGGCAAACTCCATGCACACGAGGCAGGAATCAAACCCAGACCCTGGAGGTGCTAAGCAACAATGCTAAGCACGAAGCCACCATGCCATCCATTCTAGATTGGACCACTATAAAATGTGCATATCTCAGGGTAGAGTACTCAGTTGACAAACTGGATAATAAATCCTGATTGGCTCTGGTTTCCTAATAAACACAAGTGGACCTTTCTCTGGCCTTATTCAATGACCGCAGTTTGAAAAACATTTTACTTCCCCCTTACTTACTAGCTCACTGTGTTAATGCTCTTAGTTACAGATCAGACGATCGGCAGTTCACCGAGTTGCCTCTGTTGGGCCCTAGAGCATGGCCTTTAACCCTGTCTGCTCCAGGAGTCCATTATAATGGCTGACCCTGCGCTCTGACTCCAGCATCTTAAAGCTGGGATATGTGAAGAATAAAGAATTTCACTGTGCAGAAATGTACAGTATATTTAACAAATGAAAGCTTAACTTAAAAAAGAAAGACAGTTATACAGTTTACAGAAACTAATCTATTCTCTAATGTCAAGTACGGTGGAGGATCTGAAATACTGCAGGGCTGTTTTTCCTTTAAAGAAAAGCAACATTTTCAAGATAAGTGTCATGAAGGTCTCAGTCTGAGTCGGTTATTAAAGCTGAGTTAAGAGGTTCTTATAAAAGTGCATTTCTTAGATTTTTTTTATTTCCACCCAGAATAAATCATGGGTGGACACTTTTGCCAGAACCGCATTCTATGTCCTGTATAATGTACAATAGTCTGCTTTAAGGTAAAAGGAAAGCAATCCGATCAATGTGTGTTTTTGTCCTTATGTATCAGTCATTCTGTGAGTCCTGTATAATTCATGACAGCCTGTAGTTATTATTTATGTATGTATGACTTGACAGGCACATTCAGTGTCCTGTGGCAAAATAATTCGTGGGGTTCAAACCGAATCGTACTTAGTGTCATCGTATTGAATAGGCAGCGTGACATCCGTCTTAACATCATCGGCAGCGCATGCTATATTCATCTTTATCGTCTCTTGCTTGCAACCGATGATTAAATTCCTTCTGTATAATCTGATTGATTCGTTTGCCAATCGTTTGATGACAGTAATGAAGCTCTGTCATTTGCAGTAATTACATTGTAGGGCAACAGCCTTCATTGCTGATTATGCTCCTACAATCGATCAAGGAGTGTTTTTTTTTTTGTTTTTTTTGTTGCAGTTTGATAACTATAAAGCAAAAGAACTCACGTACACCTGCTTCCAAAAGAGATAAATGAGATAGAGATAAAGGAACCGGTCGTGCAAATTTCACTACATCCATCTAACAAGGTTTCTTTTTAGTACTGTCAATATCACGGTTATAAGGGGCACAGGTCTCATTTGCAGCACAGTCACATTTGCAAACACTTCCATCTCAATGTCGAGCTGGCTGAAGATTCAACCTGGCAGTCTGTTAGTCGGTTTTGGATCACACCTGAGCGCTTTTACATCGATTTGCAGCGAAGTGACAGATTTCCTCAGAAACGCCAGGGTGCTGCACTTAACGTTAAAACTGTCAGAACTAACCTCGGATGACCAGAAGACGTAGCTTAGCGGTTAGCCCTTTGTTGCGTGAATGGTAAACCCAAA
>JAQMYL010000008.1:8199551-8211185 GCA_030014365.1 Clarias pachynema | reverse complement strand
GGTTGATTAGATAATTGCATTAATGAGAAATTGAACAGGTGTTCCTAATAATCCTTTAGGTGAGTGTATATATATATACAGTATATACTATATAGTAACCTTTACGTTTAGCCACTGAAACAGTTCAGTTTAGTTGAATTTGTTCAGCCAGTTAAAATCCCATAGCCATAAAGTCATAAAGCAGGTGAGTGCATTTTACAAAGGTGATGAAATCAGTGAATCACAAGGATACACTAACTAGTGATGCAGTCAAGACCACCTGAACCATGACAATACCAAGACCAGAGTGTATCAGGACCAAATCAAGGCCAAATCAAGACAAAAGCTCAGCAAGAGTCAAGAAGACCTGACCGATGCATGTCCCACATAACATAATGCGTTTGTGATAAAATGAAAAAACGTGCAAACAATAGGCAGTCCTCAAAAATTAATATAAGATCCAAATTCCACATGTAATCTTAAAAAAATGGTGTAAGATGCACAGAAAGCAAAGTCTTAAAACTTCAGAAAATGTGTACTATATTAAAATTGGATAAGCACAATACATATACAGAAAAGGGCCTTATGACAACTGTGTTTTTTTTTTTATAGTTATTATAAAAACCCTGTCCAGGGTGTACCCCGCCTTGTGCCCTAAGTTTCCTGGGATAGGCTCCAGGTCCCCGCGACCCTGAATACAGGATAAAGCGGTATAGAAGATGACTGACTGATGAGTTATTATAAAACTTGCTATAGACACAACTATTCCAGTAAGCATTGCATTGCAGAATTTGCATTCTACTGTGTGGTTTTAGGTAGACAAATTTTATAACAAAAGTTTAGTTGAATTTGATCTTCCGTTAGGCTGCTCCCATCAAGGGGTTGCCACAGCGAACCATCTGATTCATACACAACTTGGCACAGGTTTTACATTGAATGCCCTTCATTATACAACTCTCCCATTTTTTTACCCAGCCTCAGGAAAAGCACTGCATTCAGTGGCTGGGTAGTATGGGGTGTGGCAACCTGGTTCCTCCGATCCCCAAATCAACAAGCTAGAGCCTTAGCCGCCTGAGACACCACTCCCTGAAGTTGATCTTCAGTTAATAAGTTTAATATTTTCTATTAATGGTAAGTTAGTTTACGGGGCTGTAGTAGTGACTAAATAAAATCAGATTTAAGTCAATTCTTATATTCACAGTTTTTCTCTAATAAGCCAACTGGATTCAAAGCCTAATGTTGATGTTTCATTTAATGCTTGTGTTTACTGAGATTTATTCTTTAATCCAGTAAATTTGAGTTTCTTTAACTTCAAAAGTCAAAGTATGGTGTATGACTATCCCATGGAAAAAGAATTACACATTTTCCCTTTCATCTAGCTAGTTTGGCTAGAATAATGTTGAGAATTTGGGGTTCATGGTGGCTTAGGTCGGTTGAGGCTCTGGGTTACTAAGCGGAGTATCAGGGGTTCGAGCCCTGTTGGGTCCTTGGCCAAGACCAGCAACCCTATACCTCATACAACCCAGCCACTGCACACAGATCTGATCCATCGACTGGTTATAAAAACGGAGGGTTGTGACAGGAAGAGACCAGCAAGACCATCTGAGAATAGTTTTAGGCTAAAAGAAAGACAAAATGTATTTAAATTTTTTAATTCAGCTACAGAATAAAAAAGTGCAGTGCACATCCAAAACTTTTAAATTGAGATATACTATGTGAAAGTTAAAATGTTGTGTTTGGCTGTATTTGTCTCTTGAGAAACCTAAAAAGCTAAATGTCTCGGTATAAAATAAGCTTGTTGTCTTTTTTGTCTGAAGGGTTTGTAATGTTCGCACATAACTGCTTGCACACGTACGAAAACGTGGTAAGGCTGTCTGTCAGACTTGGATTATATGTTCATAAGAAAAGGTAAAGGAAGAGGTGCAGAAGTAATTAGCTTTGGTTTAAAAAGTGCATTTGGCAAGCCATCTCGTAGACTCTTCCACCCAGCAGGATTGAATTCATCCAGTCTAAGAAAAGACAACCCAGGAATCTTTGGCCTTCTGTCACCCAACCTTTCAGATTTCTCAAGTATGAGATCACAACCTTTAATTTCATCATGCGTACACAGATGTTCTATGACCTTTGTGTGAGTACTTTATTCATAGACTTCATAAGGCTCTGCAAATGCCTTCACAAATATTATTAGATTTTATCTGCACAGTTCTCCCAAAAATAAAAAATAAAAAACAACTCTCAGCCTGAAGCTATTCTCAAATTGGTAAATGATGAAAATCTCTTTCCAGTATCATACAGTATAGCCATATTTCTGTAGCATCTATCTGATGGAGCATGAAAGGTGAAAGCACACATTTTGTGCCGGCATGATGACAACTGATGAACTTTCAGCTTCCCGTCGCACCTAATGGTCTGCATTAAATTTGCATTCATTACTGTGAGCCTTACAATGCATGAGATGGCTGCTGCCTGCGCATCGTTTTCTCATTTTCATTTTAAACAATCGGGCAGGTTTATTATGAGATCACTTCATAGCGAGTGACAAGCAGACTTTGCATATGGGACAAGATAAACTTACAGATGAGTTCAATTATTTTACACAAAGATTATTAAGTGACAAGGTTCTTTGATCTTAATAGGAAGAAGAAAGAATTATTGTCATTTCAATATCCGCACTTGGCAGCATGGCCATACAGGATTTATCATTGCCATCTCAAGCTCCAAAGTACTCCCACATAAGTAAGAAGCCTGGAGGGGAAAAAGAGCCCAAGGGGAATTCATTCTCTTCTTGCTGACACCAACTCTTGTACTCATAGTTTATACCACTTTAACGTGTATGCAGTGTCACCAGGGGCCTGGAGGCTATCCCAGGAGACTTAGGGTATGTTGCGGAGTAGACCCTGGATGGGGTGCCAATACAGTACATGCTCATTCACACACCATGGGCAATTTTAGGAAAGCCAATTAGCCTAATCTGCATGTTTTGGGACTGTAGGAGGAAACCAGAGTACCTGCAGGAAACTCACCAAGCACGGTGGAGAACATGCACACAGATCTGAGGTGGGAATCAAATCCAGACCATGGATGTGCGAGGCGACAGCGCTAACGACAAAGTCACCATGCCGCCGTGGTGACACCCAATGCGTGGGTTTATGAGCCATTATACTTCTCATTATACTTCTCATACTTCCAGGACACCTACTGAATAGGTGTCCTGGAATAAGCAGAGGAACATCTTACTGATTAGCGCAATAGTTCTGTGGTACAAATCTACATTATCCAGGCAATGCCAATATACTGTACTGCAAAAAGGTATTTTTGGGCAGTGCAAATGTTTAGATCATCCATGTAGGACAATCCACAAAAGCACAGTACACCATTTATTTTGCAAATACATTGGTTCGTTTTTGTTCACTTCTGATTCAAATACCAAAACCAACATAGTATGTTTAATGAATTTGGTGCTCAAATTGTCGGAATTCATTTGGGTTTAGTTTTACATCACTTGTGTTTCACCTCTTCCTTCTATCAGCCTCCAAAGCTGCTGCTAACCCTTAGAATCAAACAACTGTGATAAAGAGATAAAGGGCTTAGAATCAATACACTCCTCTACTGGCATAGAATTCTTTTCCTATGTGAGAGATTTGGGTTAGCACTGTAGATATTCAGGTCTGTGTGCATGGAGTTTGCATGTTCTCCCCATGTTTGGTGGGTTTCCTCCGGGTACTCCGGTTTCCTCCCACAGTCCAAAGACATGCAGATTAGACAGTTTGATGTTTGCAAAACATAGTGGTTGAGTGAGTGTCCATGTTCTTGTGTGCCCTGTTATGGATTGGTGCCCCATCGAGGGTGTACCCCACCTAGTGCCCTTGGATAGGCCCGCGACCCTGTACTGGATAATAATATGTGAATGAATGAATTTGTTGCATGTTGACACATATTACTCTGATGCCATCAGAACAAACAAGAAGGAGCTACATCAAAACATCAAAAGTAGTGGAAAGCTGAATAAATGGCAGAGCATCTAGATAGAACTGGTAGATGTATATGCTTTGAGAAAAGCTCCACATTGCCATTATAATTCACACATTATATACAAACGTTCCCCTTCAAAAACGTGAGCACTACTATTTAAAGTAGCTAGGAATTTTACAACAATGATATTAAAAAGTGTGTTTTTTTGCTGAATGGATACTGAATCCATTGCCAATGCAGGAGGCACCACAGCTCCATACTCTGCTCCAGTCTGAACATTACATCAAGCACTCTCTCCTCATTACTGACACCTGTTTGTATTTTCACAGTGTATATAAATTTTTCACTCACTTTTGCGTTTTGCGAGGTTTTGCCACTTTGCTGTGCAACTCTGAGTCATATTTATTTGTCAGCGATGCAGGATGTGTGAATTCATCATTTCACAGTTCTATCATTTAATCAGTAATCTGTTAGATATTTTATAATCAATCAAACATGTAACATTTTTTTATGTTTCAATAATAGTCTACATTCTAAGTTCAGTTTTTCATTCATACTCACAATCTATTGATTTGTTAAGGTATATATGTATTGTTTATGTATTAACGTACTTAATGAAAATCATACAGTCCTACTGAGTGTGTATTGGTGCCTCTTCACTAATAAACCCATACATCCTTTCGTACAGTATGTGACTGATGTCAATCACCCTTGTGCATGAAGAATCTGCTTTGTTTGGGTTTGGGATTGGCGAGATGCCATCTGGCGTCTGACTCACTTAGTTGTCACTCCATTGGTCTTAGTCACTATGTCAACAGAATCTGTTTCTGTTTGAGCCTGACCTCCTACTGTGTACTTTCAGTGGACCAGGCTGGGAGGATGGCTTGTTTAGAACAGAGTGCATAGACACTAAACAGAGATTATGTTACTGTTCTTTTTTTGATTTATGCATATGGTTTGCCTTAAGCCTATTTAGTTAATTTCTGAATTTGTGATCATTTATTGCTATCCCATAATAGATTTTTCATATATACCAACTGGGAACAGTCTGAATGCATATGATTGCATCCATAGTTACAAATGTGCAATATTAAAACACAAAAGCTCCACACAATCCAGGCAGCTCCAACTTCATGGCTTCTTTAAATAACAGATCAAAACGTTTTTGATGCCCTTGAGAGCTTCCATCAATACTAGCGCATAACTTCTTAAACAATGGTGGCTGTTATAAAAGCATACAGCATGTTTATTCCTCGATTACCTCATTTAATATGATTTATTATACGCGTTTGTCCAGTTCACCATGGAGTTTCCAAACTGAAATGAACATCATTATGGTGTTCACCTTTTGATTTACACAATATATCCACCAGTTGTAGTATCATCAGTATACACACATCTTAGTTAATATCTGATAGAACTACATTTGAATGCACGTCCTGTAAGATGTGTTTGTGTCCACACAATTCCTCTTGATAAAGTTGGTCAAACCCTGTCTGTTTAAATGGGGATGACTGTAAAGTGACTCTTGACACATAATCCGCTATCAAATCCAGGTCTTGGCTTTGAGTGACCCATTCTAACATTGGGCCCAGGATACAGTGCCCCTGGAACAGACCAGTTCTTCTTGAATTTTTTGAGCACTGTCTAGATGCCCAGTTTTTTTTCCCTTTGGCTTTGTCCCTTTTATCCTAGGGGTTACCACATTGGATCATTAGATCCACAAGATCTGGCACACGTTTCAAGCTGAATGGCCTTTCTGAAGTTTGTAACTTGGCTTGGGATTCACACTGTATGCAGTGGCTGGGTTGTGTGGAGCGTTGGAGTAAAGGTGTTGCTCAAGGACCCCACAGGATCTAGACTCTCCAACCAGCAACCCAGATCTTCAATTGCCTGAGCAATCACTGCCCCACAATCCAGTGTTTGAGGTTGTGGGTACCCAACAAATCCCATCTGAGCTGTGGAACTCTCCAGCCCTACCCGTGCTCTACTGATTGCTTCTTTGATCACTGGCTTTTTATGAAATTTTCCTCTAAGCAGAGTTGTGGTTGTAACCATTTTTAATAATGGTATAAATGGTGTTCCATGGAATGTTCAAGGTTTGGAAAATATATTTTCTAAACAAACCCTGGATGATATGTTTAGAAAATTAAAAACTTGTCAGACTTTCCAGAACTTTGTACCAGACAACAAAAGCACAAATCTATTCATGTCAGCCCACAACCTCATCACTAAGTCTAAAGTCATGCACCTATCCTGCATTACTAATGGCATGCAGGTGTGTGCCATCACGCTACTCCATTAAAATAACTCAGACTTTCTGAAACTTGCCCAGCCGTTTGATCTGTGTGCAGTGCTATGGACTCTTCTGTAAGATTACCACATATTAGAAGAATGCAAGAATAATACAAAGATATTACATGAATTAGTGTTTTGACAGAAAATTGTTAAGCATCTGATTTTACACAGATGCAAAATGTATTCATGATGCAAAAATTTTTATTTAAGTTGTTTTTCTTCTTAGGCTCAAAATCAGCGAGTGATTACTATCCGAAACAGAAACATGGCTTAATGGTATTAATTCTGCACTTCATCCGCAGCAACTTCATCCGCAGAAGAAGAGAGCGGTAAAGAAAAGAGAACTTGCCGGCTATTTTGGAGGGGATTTTAAGCCACTAGCACATTGTCTTAATGAGCAACAAGGTGTCAAAACAACTCAGACTCTCCTGTGTGCTTTCTCTTGTTTATCTCACAGAACTTTAGGTACTGACCCAACCAACTCATCTCTTGTTCACTTACTGGAGCCAATGAGCCATGCAAGCTCAAAGTCACGCTGGGCTGTTTTTCGATAGAACACCTTGTTAATTACTTTAACCTTTTCTCGTTTACCCTTCTCACTTTTAATTCAAAGAAGTGTACAGTGGTAACCCTGCTGACTGATGAGAAAAAAAAAGCATATGGAGGCTAGAAGTTAATTTTTATAACGGAGCCAACCAGCTGTGTATGTGTAAATGCAGGCGAGGGGAAAATTGAATGTTTAATTATTGCGTTTAATAATAGTATTAAAACATTTCTACAACAGTTTATTAGATGCATCTCTGCATAATATTACAACTTTGCATTGTTCCCAGTTTTATTTATGCAAATTATGGAAATGACCAGAGAATTCCTCTGAAACTGGTTCATTATGCACTTATTTTAACTATATTTTATATGGTTTGTTTCAGACCACATGACCGTTTTCAATTGCCAAATTTTTCCAAATTTTCTACATTTTTACACACCCTAGCAAATTGAAGCCTTTTTTTCTGATTAATCTTACTAACTAGTGGTTTTCATTCCTGTGAGCTTTTTTGTTGTATTGTGCATGTAGAAATACACAAAATTCCTTTTAGGCCTTGTTCACACGGGCGTTAAAATCGAGCGTTTTTCTGGCGTTCGTAGGGTCCGGTGTGCGCGGATCAACACCGAGGGTTTTCTACACATAGGAGTCAATGAGAGTGTTCACACGGGCTTTGGTGACGTGCGTTTGTCTGGCTGCACATTTATACAGCTGCATGTTTATAGGGCGTCAAAAAAACGTTGCATGCATCTTTTTCTTGGTGTTCAAATCCCTATGAACGCAAGGAAAACGCTTCTAGTGCGTTTTCTTCGCGTTCATTTTACGTTTCGGAGGACCGGATATACCCTATGATCCTACATGCTACTGTATACATAGGGAAACGCGAAAAAAAGCTAAATAAAATGTCGGAGGCAATTTTTTTCTCCCTACGTCGCCGTATTACGAGATTTTTTAAAACAAGAAGATTAATGTCTAATATAGCAAAATGGTCCATATTAAAAGGAGGCACCTTAAATAAAACTTCAAGGGCTTTCATATCCAGTTCGCGACACTGCCTCCACAGGTTAACACACAAACTACAATTTGGGCTGTAGGCTGGCGTTAGACAGAGACAAACGAACGCCAGTGTAGAAGTCAATCGAGCGCCACTACAAAACGCAACATAAACGTCTAGGACGTTTAGAGCGCGTTCGTTTATCCAAAAAATTTACGCCCGTGTGAACAAGGCCTTACTGACTGTTGATTTCTTTCCTTTTTGTTACTATGCAACTTTACGAAGCATTTAAGTAAAGTCTAGCCA
Organism: Clarias pachynema; assembly: GCA_030014365.1. Taxonomy (NCBI): domain Eukaryota; kingdom Metazoa; phylum Chordata; class Actinopteri; order Siluriformes; family Clariidae; genus Clarias; species Clarias pachynema. The sequence continues at coordinate 8,203,092 of JAQMYL010000008.1, read as the reverse complement.
TGTTTTTTTGGCCACATATCTTCCACAAAGTTGATGGGTCAGCACTATACTATAAATGATCGTGTTCCAGTTCCAACAAACAGATGCGTCTCTTCTGCAAGTTGGCGACAAGTTATCCATCAATTTTCAAGGATCATGTTTTCCACTCGCCGAATGTTCTCGGGAACGACTACAATGGGCTCCGGGCCACCTCGGCCGTCATCGTCATTTACAGACGTATAGACTTATTTAAAACATTTGCACCAGTCAGTCGATTTTACATAAAAAAGTCCCAGTTTGACTTGAATGCTTCCTATAATTTTTTTTTTAGATACGAGGATATTATTAAATATTGAATGAACAAGTAAGAATATAATCCATGCTTTGTTTTACCTTATTAGAATAGTTCACTGTTCTGCTTGCTAAATGCCACTAGTTATGCTCAGTATGTACAGTAACTGTGGTTTGATGAACACTGGATAGCCTGTGATCGGAATCACCACACAAAGCGGTCTAATTCAATTAGTTTGTCTTCCACAAGTTGGGTTGACAAAACGGTTAGCATTCCCAATGACTCTAGTGTCACACCAATGAACTGCGTGGTGTATCACAGTAGAAGGGATTGCAAGTTCATGACCGTGAGACCTAGTGTCGTAGGGTGCGAGCAGGGTGGATATGTCCCAGGTGGCCTGTTCCTTGGTGGTGCGCATAGGAACCATCCTGAAGCAATGAGAGCATGAAATTATGCATTGCACAAATCCTCTGACCTGAACCTGTTTGGTGGCTACAGGGCATGAATAACAATAACAAGGCTGCATTCCTTCTTTGCAGGATAGGCTGTAGCTTTACAGTGAATATGATCATTATTATACAGCAGTTCCTGACCAAGCAGACTGATTGCACGGGAGGCATTCCATGAGTGATGATAATGGACAGTATATCCACTTCCCGGGTGTTCTACGATCGTTCGTTACACTAATTGTCGGTTGCCAGCATGAGTGAAAGTAGGTCAGTATGGAACACTGTTCTGAAAGAGCAGTTACCTGCTAAAATATACATTCAAAACCAGTCACGGATGCACTTTAGCAAGAAAACACTTCTGATGACATTATTTTAAACAACACCCTGTCTACTTAATAACTGCTTCTAAGTTGTTTTATTTCTCTGTAACCCTCTAATCAAGGGCACTACTTGGTGTGAGGGACAAGAGAATATATACATCCTAGTGCACTAGCTTTCCATTTAATGCTATTTGGGATGCTGGAGGTTTTCTTTTAACGCTATTTGAATCCTGGAAGTTAACAGAGCTGATGTTCTAAAGCAGAATAAGTAGAAATATAAAGAGAAACTTTCAAGATTTACAAGATTGTCCACCATCTTCATGTTTTATGGATACAGTAGTACCAGTAAAAATTTAAAACTGCTTTCACCCCTGTTAAGTATACACTAGTGACCACATGCTGATATTTATCACAACAGCACTGTCTCTCTCATGTGATATTGCTTAATTATTAATTTAATACATTTTATTTACATAGCACTTTTAACAATGGTCAATGTCACAAAGCAGCTTTACAGAATAAAAAAATCGGGAAATTAGTATGAAATGTGTGAGAAAATACGTATAAATTAAAATGATCAGTTTGTCCCTGATGAGCAAGCCGAGGACGACGGTGGCAAGGAAAAACTCCCTGAGAAGGAAATAGGAAGAAACATTGAAATGAACCATTTGGGTGTATCCTCAATTATTACATATCCTTTTCTTTCCATTTATTTGTATGGTTCCTATAAGTCATAAAGTTACATTTAAGGTTACTCAGTAGCACTAGAAATGTGTATGTAGGTTTAAGGTGTCATGGTCTTACATAGCCATCCCATTTTACATAACCTCTGCCTTTAAAAGTAGTATTACACACGATTCTATCATTAAAGCTTTTATAAGGTTGTTTAACTTTTTATATTCATACTTGGAAGATCTGTGGTAAGTAAACAAAAATAAAAAGCATGGTGTGTCAAAAAGCTCTCGAAGTGCCAACAACAATGGGGAAAGGAAATTTCAAGCAAACAACAGAGTTTAAAAAATGGTGTGGCTTAAAAATTACAGTGTCATGAATTAAATATAAAGATATTTGGTGGATATTTGCTTTTTTTTTTCTCCTCAAGCCGTTAATTAAACATTGAATTTCATTAATAATGCACAATCTTAATAGCTCAGTGTCTAAACATCCATTTTCTTAATTGTCTCTTACAGTAGAGCTGACTCTGGCAATTGATCAGTAGCACGAGGGTGGCATATTAATTAATTACTGCTATTAAATTTAGAATGTCAAGGTTAGACATGCTACGTGACTAGTATTTTCAGGGATCGTACGTAGTATACTGAAATTAATTTGTCCATTAACTTGATTTATCCAGATTTAAGTGTGTGTGTTTTAATAAATTTTATTCACTTAAAATTTATTTCAACTGAATACTAACTTTTTAGTTCGTATTGCCAAAGACACTTTCCTCAAAGTTATTCAAGTAGGTCATACAGTATTTTATGTAATGGACTCTACATTATATTGTCCTAAGGCTAATTCTGGGGTACGTGGCTTGGTGGTTTAGTGGTTAGCTCTGTCACCTTGCACCTCCAGGGTCAAGGGTTCGATTCTCAAGGATGGGTTTCCTCTGGGTACTCTGGTTTCCTCCTACAGCCCAAAGACATGCAGATTAGGCTAATTGGCCCATAGTGGGTGAATGAGCATGTGAGTTTGAGGGTGTGTATGTGTGTGACCTGAGATAGATTAGGTCTATGGTGTACCCTGACCCTCTCCTGGAATAGGCTCCAGTCCCCCTGTATACAGGATAAAGTGGTAAAAACGAGTGAGTGAGTGATTATGGGGCATTATAACTTTTTTAGAATTCTTTTGGCAGTCAAAATAAAATTTTACAGTGGTTAGCTAGCTACGCAATGTAGTGTTAGCTAATTGAAGAATGATGGGAGCTGTGGAACTTCAGCACCTAAGAATTTTTTTTTGGGAACTAAAGGGAAAAAAATGTTTACACACTGTTACAAGTGAAAGCTTGAATTAAGTCAGATGCCATTTTGTCATTTTGTTAAAAAAAAAGAAAAAAATGGCTAAACAGCCCAAAACAGGGCTCTTACTGAAGACTTTATGCTTTTGTATTCTTAGTAAAGGAGCCTTTTGTTCTTTACTTTGCTTCATATTTCACTCAGTTTTTTAGGGTGGAGCCGTTATGGCCAATATTCTCCACATGTCGACTGAAAAGTGAAGAAGAGTGGACTGTTTTATTTGGCTACTACTCCAGCAGACGTTTACTCCAAATTTAAACTCAAGCTATTAAAATAGATGAAAGGTTAGTATAAATATGGCCATATCTTCTCAGGGTTACATAAAAAAACTAAATACGTTTTAATAACCAGGGTAGAAATAAGATGTGTAGCACCAATTTAGAGTTCCAAGTCTTCGCAGTGGTAAAGTGCTCGCCCTATCATCCGGAGATCGCTGGTTCGATGCTGTAACCTCTCACAGCCGGAGGCCTAGAGAGAGCTGATTGG
>JAQMYL010000008.1:8153653-8170891 GCA_030014365.1 Clarias pachynema | reverse complement strand
AACCAGGCATGGCAAGGCGGAAACAATATTAAACAGTCCTGACATTTTAAATAAAAAACAGTGAGTCGCGCAGGTTTGTGATTCGGGTGCGGGGTTAAGAGACGACCCTTGTGTTATTTGTAATGATTTTATTAGCTTGTCAGTGGGGTTTCATGAGTCTTGCAGATGTGCTGTAGATGAAGTAGATGTGGCTTTAGGAGAAGACAAACTTAAGTCGACTAAGGTAAGCTAGGGTGACCGGTGTGTAGCTGTGTAACTTTTAATACTTTGTGTAAAACTTTTTTTTCAGCCAGTTCTGATTCGCCAGTTGACTTTAATGAAAGCATTTCATAATATTTCGTTGTGTTGGCTGACATTTCATCAGTAAATACTATTCCTCCATATGAAATTGTAAAGTTGAAACGTGGAAGTTAGACAGAGATACAGAATGAGGGGTGTTTCCTATTGTAATTATTATTATTGTTATTGTTTACACACTAAATACCAAACCTTGCAATCGCACTCATGACTTGTTATATATTACAATATTTTAAATGGTGCCAATTTATAAGAACAACATAATGATTCAGCTTTACTTAGATCGCACTGCACCTTCTTGATTAGTTGATCATTTTGATTTTAGAATTCTGATGTTTTACGATGTTTTTCCTCTCTGTCTGTTCTGCAGTCGATGCTGGCCACCGGGCAGTTATCTTCGACCGCTTTAGAGGAGTTCAGGATGTCGTGGTTGGAGAGGGAACACACTTCCTGATTCCTTGGGTACAGAAACCCATCATCTTTGACTGCAGGTCCCGACCCCGCAACGTTCCTGTCATCACTGGAAGCAAAGGTAAGTGCCATCCGAAAGACGAACCAAAAGAGTATTTCCTTTTAATTAGCCTTTATTGTGTAGTATTGAGGATTTGTTTTAAGACAGCTCAGTGATCTGCAAAATTGTGTAATCATAAATGTACATGAACATAGTGCTGTAGCTATCAAATATTTTAGTAATTGAGTATTCTAACAAAAACTTAATCGAGTAATTGGATAAAAATCGGATTAAAAAAAGCAAAAGTAATCGGATACTTTTGCTTAATTAAACAGCAATGTAAAAATGATAAACAAAGATTAATTGGTTTTCTTTTTAGAAAAATCTACTTTTATCTTTTAAATGCATACAGCATTTTATCAAAAATAAACATTATTCACAGTACAAGTAACAGCTTAAAGTTGACTGAGATGAATTAAGTGCATTACAGTGTCATACATTCTTATTTTAAAGCCTTTTCTCAGATGCAAAAACTAAAGAAAAAGGTCTTTCAAATGACTTTAAGTATCAAAAAAACTAAGGAACACATTAAAATAAAATGTTAATATATTTTTATCGCTCCTTTCCATTTTGCAGCCTGTAACAGAACGCTCCCTCAAATCAATACACAGCTAACTGTTTGCGTCTCCTTCCGCTTTGTGGGTGACGTAAGCGCTTCTTCTTCGTCTGTGTTTACTGGCGGTTTGCATCCGGAAGCGCGCTGTGTCACGCCAAACAAATAATGGCGCAAAAACATGACGCACACTTTTAAAATTAATTAAAAGAAGCTTTGAGGCAGAAGATTTTGCCTCGATCATTTTTTGTAATCGAATTACTTGAGGAATCGTTTCAGCCCTATATGAACAACATAAGTTGGTCTATACAATAAAAGTGTTCCCTGTATCTATAATTCTGTTTTACACCTAAAAAAACGTATTGTATTATTTCTCCCATTCTGTTTGTCAGATCTGCAGAATGTGAACATCACTCTGAGAATATTGTTCAGGCCTGTAGCAGGTCAGCTACCCAGGATCTTCACCAGCATCGGTGAAGACTATGATGAAAGAGTGCTTCCTTCCATCACCACTGAAGTGCTAAAGTCTGTTGTGGTGAGTAGCATTACATGTATAGAAAAATCTTTCGACTTTAAAATATAATGTGTGGAATTAACCTATTGTTGTGCATTTCTAGGCCAGGTTCGATGCCGGAGAACTGATCACTCAGAGAGAACTCGTGTCCAGGCAGGTCAGTGAAGATCTGACCGAGAGAGCGTCCACCTTCGGCCTCATCCTCGATGACGTCTCGCTGGTAAACTCCTCTGCCTTTGTCTCGTCAATTCTCTTTCTATATTAAACATGTTTTTTTTTTTTTTTTGTCCTCGATATGTCATAACTTTTACATTAATCTCTGTAGACACATCTGACCTTTGGAAAAGAGTTTACAGAGGCTGTAGAAATGAAGCAAGTGGCCCAACAGGAAGCCGAAAGAGCAAGGTTCATTGTAGAGAAAGTAAGTGAAAGAGTAAAACATGTACCATAAGACGTGCGAGAGCGAGTATTAGTTTCATTTTTCACCAACTTGAGAGACAACCGTTTAAGTGACAACAGAAAGAAGCAACTGCTTTTTTTTTTTTTTTTTTTTGTCCTGCAAAGAATTTCACAAGCTCAGGCTTGAGTATTTTTATTTTTAGCATCAAAATTAGTTAAGACTCATTATTAATCTAATTAAAAGAGATTCTTTTTTTGTTTCGGTTGCACATGGGAGCCTGATTATTATTGTATCCTTTTCTCAAGTCTTTCAGAGACTTGAACTAAAACTAAACACTCTAAACCACCCTACTTTGCATTTTACACTGCAAATTATATTAGTACTTCGAATATCCTGCCTAAAATAATAATAATAATCTGCTAAATAATAATTGTAACTAGTTTTTGGTGATGAGCTCAGACTTAAACAGAAATAAAACAGCTTGTAATGTGGCTATAATCAGTATATAATTTGCGAAATAATAAAATTGTATGTGTGTGTTTGTGTGTAGGCAGAGCAGCAGAAGCAGGCAGCCATTATCTCTGCAGAAGGTGATTCTCAGGCTGCGCTGCTCATTGCCAACTCTCTGGCCGTGGCGGGAGACGGTCTGGTGGAGCTGAGGAAGCTGGAGGCAGCCGAGGACATCGCCTTCCAGCTCAGCCGCTCCCGCAACGTCACCTACCTGCCCTCGGGTCAGGGCACACTGCTGCAACTGCCCCAGTGAGGATCATACACGCAAACAAACACGAACCCACACACTTCATTCAGTGCACTTCCCCTTCTAGGATAACATGATGAAGGAGTCATGGAAGGGAGAAAGAGGAGCGGCTGAAGAGCCTACCCGTGATGTATTTAAAGATGGCCCGCTCTTCCCTCTGTTATTCGTCTCTCTCTCTCACTCTTTCTATCGCTCTCACTCTCTGTTGCTGAAGTTATGGACTGGAGATGTTCCACCAGTGAAATGGAGTCAGAGTTTGGATCGGGAACACAGCATCTCAGTAGTGTGTGTGTTTGTGTTTTTGAAATACACCGTTATGTTAAATATGTATTAATGGATTAAAGAGTCTGATTGAGACAAAAAATAAATCTCCCCAAAACAGCACTGGAGTGTTTAGACAAAAGTCAAATGCAGTTAATAGTGGGCGAATTCTGTCCATGTGTTAGTCTCACTCTGTTCCTGTTAGATTTACTGTTGTTGTTTTTTTTTTTTTTTTTGGTGTTATTTTCTAACTGTGTGGCAGAAAGCACATGTGTGCATTCCCAGAAGTCACAAATCAGTAAAATAAAGTCATTTCTACTGAAATGTAATTATGCTGTTTGAATCTGAATAAACTACAAACAAATGTTGGTACCATTATAATGGAGGAATTCTTTATCACACATTAGGTAATATTTAAGATTTAATTGCATGGATTTAGCAAATTGTGTGTCAGTTTGGCCGGAAAGCAATAAGAAAAACCAGTAAACAAGTCCAAAGATAAACTAGATGAGCATGCCTTTTTTAAAACAACCAGGCATCTTGTATGAGTAGCTAAGGTACAGTACTTGCTCTTTTCATTTTATTTTTAATGAAAGCTATTTCATTCCAAAAGCAAAATGGTTGAATAATGTATCTCAAAGTTTCAATCACAAAACAGCAAATACAGTACATGCAACAGTTATCTGCTATTAAAATGTCAATTTTATGAGAAGTACCTTCTAGAGTATTCAGTCGTTCTCTTTTAGTAAGCATCTATTTATTCTGCTCAGGGTTAAGGTGTATGCGGAACTTGTTCACCCTGAGTGAATACACCTTGATGAAAACACCAGTTGATTGTAGGCCACCATATGTGCACAAACAATTACATTTAAAAGCATATTAGTAGATAACCCATCTAGAGAATGAGTTTGAGAGGAGGAGGAGAAAAACCAGAAAACACTGAGGAAACCCAGATGGATATAAACATGTAAAACTTGATGCAGAGTGTGACCCAAGTTCAGGATCAAAGCTGCGACTTTGAAGCTTTGAGGTAGCAGCCAATGTACTAAAATATCGTAGTAAATCAGAAAATCTGGGTTAGCTAAGGCTTCCTTAAACTGTAACATGACACACAGTTAACTGTTTGCTATCAAACTCAAAGTTTACCTAAATATTGTCAGGTCAATAAATATTTAGTGGAAATATTGATATTTTTGCTGTCCACCACACTATATTTGAGTTGGAATGGAATACTTCCAGCTCCAGATTATAAGCCTAAATTTGTGTGTATTTAAATCTATATTTGGATAAAATGGATAAAGACATTAAAATGATCCATTCTATCAATTAAATTGCAGTTTTTAACACTAGGTATCAATCCTTTGCCTGAGGCCTTAAACTGTACTCTGGTCAAGTCTTCTGTTGATTGTTGACTTTGACAGGGATACACCTGCTGATCTCCTGCTGATACACCACTGTGATTCGGATTGGTTTCATTTTTCAGCCTATTGATTAGCAGTGGACATTTACCTGCTTTTTTTTTTTTATTGAAACGATGCAGGAGAAACAGAGCGATTACAAAATCTGCTGTAATTCCCACACCGTTTACTAGATTTTTATGGAAATACTTTAAATTTAAGCTAAATGTCTGCGCTTCAAGCTTATGTCCAAATACTTATGGACATAACTAGCTAGTGTTTACTTGAACTTAAACTTCATCACTGAAGGCACAAACAGTGGGCTTCAGAAAGTTTAGCAACATAATTCTCCTGCTTAAATGAATTAGTTTTTACTTCCTAAATATATCGGGCTTAATATTTACTTCTTCCTATTTTTAAACGAAGTCTATGTTGAAATAACCTGACAAATTTACTGAACCAAAATGTAGGCCTCTATGAACAAAACTAAGCTAGCGGCTATTATTGACGCTGTAAGGCGGACGCCATTTTAACCCACTTAACCTTACTATGAGAAAAGGCCTTCTTGCCTAATGCACCACGTTAGGGTTTATTTCATTGGTTTCCAAATGACATATTGGCTGGAAGGAAAGTTGTTCATCCATTTAATGTGTTCACTTATGAGTTTTTATTGAACATTGTCATCTACATCCACTAGATGGCCTAAGCATCCATCTGTTCTACAATGTCAGTCTTACAAAACCATCAGTTTTTAGTAGGGCTGCACAATTTGTTTGTAAAAATCACATTGTGATTACTTTGACACGTATTGCAATTTTGTATTCAAACATATTTATATAGGCTGAAAGTGAATAATGGCCCAAATGATCTCATTAAGATGATGTTTACCAATATTGATTTATCACCTCAGAAGTATTTATAAAATAAACAAATACCTAAATTATACACAAACTCCTAAACATAAATCCCTTACTATGCATATGTTAACTATAAGAATTTGCAGCCTTTTCCTATTAAACAATTGCACAGGTCCATATTATGATTTAAATCTTTATGTGATTAATTGTGCAGCACTAGTTCTTAGGAACAAGTTTACAGTATACAGGTAAGTTTATCCACTTAGATTTTATAAGCTAAGCCTACACTGAACCTATGCTATCCTTGAAAAGCAATATATTGTTCTGTAATGCTTTTCACTTTATTTTAAGAATGTGATGTCAAAAATAATGCAAAACGATGAGATTTTTGTAAAATGTATGATTTCTTGTCGAGCTTTGATCCGCCTCCAGACAGAGCATTCAGAATACCGTTACAGCAAGAAGCAAATTAAAATCTGCTGTCCTCACCTTACAGTCCTCAGTGTTCTATGCATCACATTATCATGGTTCAAAATTTGACACCCACATGCCAACCCAGTCCCCTATTTCTTTCACAGAGATCTAAAGTACTGTTTATTCAGACAGGTGTCTCTTTGCATAAGTAGTAACTTAAATCACAATTTGTTCTTGTCTTCTTAGTTACCAATTAGACCAACCCAGCAGGAAAAAAAAGATTATTAAATCTACATCATGTCAACATAATTTGTTCATTTTGTGCTAAACAAAGCAATTGTAGGCTAAACCTATGCAAGGCATGTAGAAAGAAGAAGGAAAAAAGAAAAGAGCTCAACACTACATAACCAAAACAGGACCACAATTAAGAACACTTCCTACATTATTCACATCATCATTCACATATCAGCCATATCATTCCAAAGCAAAGCATACATGCCCACTATTGTTAACTTAACTTATTGTTAAGTTCCTCTGAGCAACCGGGACAGCTCTGGCCCCTCATGGCATGACTCCACAAAACCCGTGGGGATGTGATGTTGTGTCTGGCACCAGGACGTTGCTAGCTCCATTGGGTGCTGTAGGTTGCAGAATGGGACTATATACAGCATATATAGAGTATATCTATATTGTAGTCAGCCAAAAATGTATACGCACTTCAGGAAAATAAAAATATGATGTATATTATATTAATATAATATTAATAATATTATCATATTACTATCGTAATATTATCATATACAGTATATCAGTATATACATTAAAGCAATAAATATAATGTGTGTATATACAGAGTCAGCCAAAAAGAAAAACTTGTATAAATATTTTCACACTAAATGTATTGCTTAAAAATAAACATATATGATATTATTATGAAAATAATATCATAATATATATACAGTATATATACAGTATATATACTGTGTGTATATACACAGTAAAAACAAATAAACAGTGGCGCACAAACTCTGTAATACTTTGTTCATAATTGTATGAACCCCTTCTCATGTACTATACATTACATAGCCTATAAAATAGTTTTGCATTCCTACCTGTTTTTTTTTTATCACAGACAAAACAAGAGCATATTATGACATTTTAAAAGAAATATTTCATCTGTCACCTGGAATAGCTCTTTTAATGTTTTTAAAGCATCTGCACACTTAAATTATTTTTAAGCAGTAAATAAAGGCTTTCCTCCTGAAACATACAAAGTTTCGTCTATCGTCTATTATCGCTTGATCCTGCATACAGGATCACAGGGGGGGTCTGGAGCCTATAGGGCACGGAGCAGGGTACAACCTGGACGGTGGCCAATCCATTTGCAGGGCACACACATGTACCCACGCTCTATGTGCAATTTGGGAACACCAATTAACCTAATCTGCATGTCCTTGGATTGTGGGAGGAAACCAACTGAGCACAGGGAGAACATGCAAACTCCATGCACACAGACCCTGAGGCGGGAATCGAACCTGCACCCTGAAGTGCACCATGGTTATGGAAATTAATTTCACTTTTTTTCGTGAGGTTCAAAAAGTTTTCTGGAATTTTAAAGCATATTGAGTGTGTTTATCATTGGAAAAGTCATGAAAAAGGCCATGAAACTTACTGCATGGACAGACAGACTATTGGCACTGAGGACGAGCACGAGCCTGAGGTCGGACAGCCACGTAGCGAGAGCTGTGCAGGAAATCCAGCTCGTGCCAGGTAGACGCTGGAGGGCGGTAGTTACAGAGGAACCACGCATAACATGTAAACAGCTGCAATAAACAAACAACTAAATAAAAATAATAAAATACGCACGTGCATCATAACGAAGGGATGAATTTTTTTTTTCTTACTTTTTTTTTCTCTCAATCCATACTGATTTCTCAGACGATTCTCGAGCCTCGCGCTCTGCGACTCCCGAGTGCTCGCGCTGACGTAGAGGGGGCGCTCGTGCTCCGGGTGAGTAGTCCAAGCGGAGACGGGAGCTCGCGCACAACTTCAATCTATGTTTGCAGTTATTTACAAAAATATATATATAATAATAAATAAATAAAAATAATAATGCCGACACTCGATTATCTACCGCGGAACTGGACGAGGAGCTGCCGAGGTATGACGCTGTCACAACCCCAAACACTGCTCCCTTTTTTTTTTTTTTTTTGAGTTGTCACAATCTGTATGTGTATTTTCCTATTAAGATGATTCTCTTTTGCAGAACGACTGTAGAACGTTGTCGTTTTCACGTGAAGGCTTTGTTTGCAAACAAAATCATGCAAAGCAAACGTGCGGGTTGTGTTTTTGCGTTGCTTTGCAGGCGTGCAGCCGAGCATGGGGACGTTAGCAAAATGTTAAGTGTATGTGCAAAAAAAAAAAAAGGGAAAAAATCTCAGGAGCAACGTGTTGTGTATAAATCTGGGCGGTTTTTTTTTTTGGTGTTAAAAAAAAAAAAAAAAAACAAGTCAAAGTAGTGAGGGCATGCCGTAAGGATTGGGGGGTTTTCGGGTTATGTAATTCGCTGTTGAAAATGCTGGAACGAGGGATAAAAACAATAAAGTGTAAGATGCATATGCACTGTGTGTAAGGTCTGGTATTTGTTTAGCTAGCTAGCTAGTTGCTACGCACACAGAGAGAGAGAGAGTTCCATAGCAGCTGTGTGTGTGTGTGTGTGCTTGCTAGCTGACTAGCGCTGCTCGGGTTAGCCCCGACACGGCCTGCTCTCTCTCTCGTTTTGACCAACCGAGCTTTCCTTTTCCTTAACCCTTTCTTTGCGCTCTTTTCCTCCAAGTTGTTCATTGTCTACCGGCTTTGTCCAGGTGTTGTTGTTTGCTTCAGGTTATCCGACAGTGGCCTTTCTGCTGGACACAAGGCCTTTTACAAACACGAGTTGTTGTTGTTCATGGTTTGTTTGTTTTTGTGTTTGTTTTTTTCGTTAAACATAGCGAAAGCTAAACGGACTTTGGATCAAGCTTGAGAAATTTCCACTTTTCAGCTTTATAGACGATAAGGCCTGGGTTAAATGTATCGTATAGGTTACTAAAATTAGCTAAATAACTGTAAAATACAGTGTGTGTATCCAGGGCCTTTAGTGTAACGTTACAACCTGAACCACACTGTCATTATTTCCTGCCAGTCCACTAAATTAAATCATCCATTTGCGTGAAGTTCAGTCTTCATTTGTCACATATACACCGATCAGCCATAACATTATGACCACCCGAATAATATTGTGTAGGTTTCCTGTCCTGACACCTTTCTGTCACAACCAACATTAACCGTTTCATCAGTTTTTATCTACACTAGCGCTTCTATCGGATCAGAATATACAGGCCAGCCTTCGCTCCCCATGTGCATCAGTAAGACTTGGCCACCCATGATCCCGTCGTCACCTGTTAACCGGATTTCCTTCCTTGGATCACTTTTATTATGTCCTGACGACTGCAAATCAACAACAAGAGCCTGTATACATGGTCCCTCCTTGTCAGAGTTATTGAAATCATTATGCTTGCCCACTTTTTATGCTTCCAGGACATCAACTTGAGGGAAAAAAAGGTTCAATTGCTGCCTAATATACCCTACCCGCTTCCATCCCGCCATTGTAACAAGATATTGAAAATGTAGCTACTGTGGAAAAAATCCAAATTGTGATGCGTAGAGGACTGGGTCAGAACAACTCCAGTCCACTTAATTAAATCATGCATTTGCTTTAAGTTCAGTCTTCATTTGTCACCTATACACCGATCAGCCATAACATTATGACCACCCGAATAATATTGTGTAGGTTTCCTGCAGATCTTGTGGGATGTTCTTTGGCTGCAGTGGTCAGGACTTATCAAAAGTGATCCAAAGAAGGAAAACCTGTGAACTGGTGACAGGGTCATGGGCGGGCAAGGCTCATTAATGCACATAGGGATCGAAGGCTGGCCCGTGTAGTCCGATCTAGTAGAAGCGCTAGTGTGGATTGAATCGCTGAAACGGTTAATGCTAATTCCAATAGAAAGGTGTCGGGACACACAGTGCATTTACAGGCAAAAGAGGGGACCTATTCGATGTTAGGTATCTGTTCAATATTGTTCAAGAGCCCAACAATAGCAACCTGGAGCTGGGGCTTGAACCACCAACCAAAAACCACTGAAAGACATGCATCTTGGTAATATAAATATACATACAATACAAATGGCAAGTATAAAACCTGTTTTTAAAAATCCGGTTGAGTGTTTTCCCATAACAGTGCTGCATGAGGTGTAAATAATCCAGCTTGGCTAAAATAATTAACAAACAACAAACCATACTTTTTCTTGATATTAATAAATTAACAGCAAGGTGAAATGTAATAATAGTGAAATTATAGCAAATACAAGCCTAAGTCATTCCTTCCCCAGTCTCTCTCTCTCTCTCTCTCTCTCGCTTTCATTCTTTCTTTCTTTCTCTCTGTCTCTCTCTTCTGTTTTAGAATTAGACAAAAATCATTACAAGAAAACTGAGAAACTTAAAGTTAAAAAGTTGTTAGTTGAAAAGTAAAAGAAAATATATTTTGTTGACACGATAGGCTTCTTCCTTAAATCAAAGCTTCTTTAATCAATTTATTATTAGTCTTTCATTTTATTGAACATTCCTGTCACAAGAAGTTACTATTGAAATGATAACATCTGCACGGTCATATGTAAAAAAAATAAATAAAAAAAACTAAAGTTTTCTTATAAACAGTTGTGAGTAAAAATGGTTGGCCATTTGTAATTTGTCAGTTGAACGGCGTCTTCCTGTGAAAGTAGGAGGTTCGTTCTCACGTTTAGTGACAAAGTATAACAGACATTACAGAACGTGAAGAACGGAGACGAAGACATTAAGGAGTGTCCGTATGAGTCAGAACTGCGAGTGTCACTGAGCGAAAAATCACTGATCGGCTTTTGCTCAACATTTTCACACCCGCGATCTGAGTACAGATATTAATCACTGTGAAATCTTTCAAATTTTCAAGTCAGGAGATGTTCAGCGGCAGCAGGGCGTGTTAATAGATAACAGATATATTACAAAAATAATTTGACGTAAATACTGCACACTGTTGTAACCCGAGTTGGCAGACAGAAGCAGTCACTCGAGCACGTTTTCACTTTCTGTTTGATCAAATCCACACCTGGCCTGATTTAACTAAAATTTACATTTCTGGCATTTCGCAAACGCTCTGTATAACTTCAGGATGTTTTATAGTCTCAATCAAACAAATCCTCATGCTAGTAAAATAAGTCAAGGCGTATTAAGCTAAATCCTGTTAGAGAGGAGTGCAAAAAGCATGTTAAGAGAACAAAGTACATCTGATGAACTTTGAGGTAAATTTATGGACAGAGAAGGAATTAAATTCTTTCTCTTCTATTCTCTCTCTCTCTTTCTTAGTCTTTCAGTGTTTGGCTTTTGATGAAAACTTGGCACTGTCTCTTGGCCACCTCTTCATTGTAGACTAAAGTAGTAAGCCGTCTGAGTTCAGTAAGAACATGAAATCGTAAGTTCTTATTTTATCACATCCTGTAATAGCATTACATAATAGATCATTTGACTCCCACTTTCTCAAAAAAATGTTCGAGTATAATATTGCACTTTTCAGATGATCTTTTTAATTTTATTTTTATCAAAAAGCAGACCAAAATAACTTTAATTTAACACTTTGCATTTTAGCTCTGTAGAATAATATCTGCTCATAATGTGAGTGAGTAATAACTATACAGAGAGTTTGATGGTTCGGTAATTTACCACATCAGAAGGAAATTTCAGACCTATTGATATTTGTGATTCGTTTGGTTTGGTTTTATGCTGTGTGCAGTTTGTTTGCGTCTAGTTCATGTATGAATTGATGGCTCACTGAATGGTTTGATGAGGATGAAAATGCAAATGTAAATCATATGCTGTGTCCTTAATAACGAGCAGGTCTTGACTCTCTTTTAAACGTTTTTAGTGGTTTTGGAGAGGCGATGTTTTAGACGGCGCTCGCATTCATCATACAAACACCAAAACTACATTCACAGGCCGAAGTGACTCAAATCCAATTTCTTTTTTATTACTCTTATGTGAGTGATCTAATTTTTTTAGGGCTGACTGAACTCACAAATCTGATGTTTTTCATATCGGATGCGAGTCACTTTCGTCTATATACTGTGTATATGTGACGCACTACCAGTGAAAAGTTTGGACACGCCTTCTAATTCCATGGTCTTTCCTCAGTTATATTTTTTTTCTACATTGTAAAACAATACTGAAGGCGTCTAAAATATGCAATAATCTGCTTTGAACAGTTGATATTGAGATGCGTTTGCTACTTATGCTCTGTAAAGCTTCATAACGCCTCTAATCTGAGGTGCTGTTTGTTAATTGGTGATTTTTGAGGTTGAATAATCTAAATGAACTTCTCCTCTGCAGCAGAGGTAAGTTTTGGTCTTGTTTTCCTGGGATGGTCTTCATGAGAGCCAGTTTCATCATGGTGCTTGATGGGTTTGGAAAATACTGTTCTTGTAACAGCTGACCTTCGTGTCTTGAAATAACAACCGACTGTTTTTGTTGTTATTTAATTACCTTAAAGTAAAATGTGTTATTTCATAGGTTTGAAATCGCCAGTGTTGGTCTAGAATGTAGAAAATACAGTGGTACCTCAGCATACGAATTTAACCCATTCCAGAGACGAAATTTCATATTTCCGATAGGATTTTACCAAATATTACCAATTTCCAACACTATACAGTGGACCCTCGGTTCACAAACTTAATTAGTTCGTAAGTTTTGCTCGTTACCTGATTTGGTCGTAGACCGATTAGTTTTTTTCTATAGGAACACATGCAAGTAGAATTAATCTGTTCTCCGTCACTTTGAACGGTATTTAACTTTGAAATATTTCAAAAATAATACAGCACTAAAAATAAATATAGCCGGTTTCACTAAACATCCATCCAGAGAGATTAGTTTCTTTTGCGCTGCACACTTGCGCAACTGTCCTGCACAAAACAAGACACCGCGTTATTGTTCATAAGGTCAAACACTTTTTTTACACTTTAAAGTTATTTTATCATAGCTGAAAGCTGCCGCTTGGGATGGTGGTTTTTTGGGTTGTGTACCGAGGAGGAGTTTCAAAGGCGAATTTTTTGGTCGTAAACCGATTTGGTCGTACCCCTGGGTGTTCGTGACCTGAGGTTCCACTGTAATTATATTTTTGCATATAAAAGGACATGTAAATGAAGTACAATATGAAATAAATAGACATTTAACCTCACTTTACCTTAATATATGATTCCTCTTGGCACCGGCTGCTTTAAAATCGACACTGAAAGTGGCTCCGTTTTCCGCTTGATACCCTACTTGATGACATGTAGCGCAGCCACATAATGAGTTTTTATAAAGCTGCCGATCATTTTTATATGGCGCTGTATACTGTTTCCATAAGATGTATTGCCCCATCAGTTGTTTTGGTTCCGTGTTTTTACTCTCGCGAGCTTCTCTCTCCAAATTTCGAGGGGAATCCTGGTGACGCAAGGAGGTCAGCTGACCATGTTTAAAGAGAAGCTGAGAGGACAACGCTCCATTGTTGTTCATGCGCATACGACTGGTCACATTAAGACTGTGAATCCTTCCTTCTCTTTGCGGACACATCAAAATTGCATTACAGGACAGCATTTTTTCATCATCGTGGTCCCGGATTGACTCATGAAGCCAGTGAGTCCGATACAACACAGGATTTGAGATTATACAATACATCCGTTCACATACGCACCAAAATATTTTGTATGTAGTTGTGGTTAGTCATATTTTGTGCACTGCAGTGTCTGGGTTTGGTATATTGAGAGTTGTAATTGGAAGTACTCATGACCAGATTGATCGCTCATATGCCGAAACTGCTTCACAAAATCCATCCAAAAGTTTGGTGCAAGTCGAAAATTTGCAAGCCTGGGCATTTGTATGCCGCGGTTCACTCACTCACTCACTCACTCATCTTCTATACCGCTTTATCCTGTATTCAGGGTGGCGGGGACCTGGAGCCTATCCCAGGAGGCTTAGGGCGAGGCGGGGTACAACCTATGCAGGCGGGGTGCCAATCCATTGCAGGGCACACACTCATTCACACACTACGGTCAATATGGGAACCCCAGGTAACCTAACCTGCATATCTCTGGACTGTGGGAGGAAACCAGAGTACCCGGAGGAAACCCACCAAGCACGAGGACGAACATGCAAACTCCATGCACACAGAGACGGGAATCGAATCCGGACCTTGGAGGTGCAAGGTGATGGTGCTAACCACTACTCCACCGTGCCGCCCTGCGGCCCACTGTGCATCACAAAACAAAAAACATTTCATTCAAAGGGGTGTCCAAACTTTTGACCGGTCCTGTCCATTGTCACCCAACTTGAATGTGCATAGTCAGATCGGAATTCATCTGACTTTGTTCCTCTGCATATGGTTAGAGCGGCGATGTCAAGAGTCTGAACCGGCAGCACAGGGATTTCCTCCCAACAATGAAGGGCAGTGAAGAAAGTAGTTACTGGAGGGGAAGTGAAATCGGTGATTTAGTAGATATTAATGACACAGTCGAATAAAAATCACTTGTAATAATGAATGTAAAGCATCATGATGTACAAATCCAAGCACACCAAAAAAAAAATCTAAATAAAAAATTTATCTAGATTTCTAATTTCACAACAAACCAAATATAAGATTATTAAACTTATATCTAAACTAATGTTACTAAAATTGCAAGCAAATTTTTCTTGTTCTGCTGGCAGATTATTTTGCTAGTTTATTTCTAGGAATTTATCTCTTGGCAGAAGCAGTAGAACAAAAAGTTTTGCTTGCAATTTAAGAGAACTTTGAGAAAGCATTGATAAATGTAACTGTATTCAAAATATTTTTACTTGCTCTCATTTTATTGCGGTGTGCGGAATTGAACAGTGTGACTCGTAATGTGTACGTAGCCTAACTGAAAATATGTTTATGCTGTTTATACTTTATATTATACCTATGAATATGATTGTGTTGTACAATGATTCTACTCAGTAAAGTGTTTCTTTATGCAGTCATTATCTCAAATATGATTCGTCTCTTTTAAGCGCTGGCATTCATTCCTAGTAGAATTTGCCAGTTTTCAGAATAATCCATCTTAACACCAAATTAGCTACGATGGAGCCGGAGGTGCAAATAAATAGGTGAAAAAATGAAAAGGCCCATAACGTCACTTTGAATCAAACTCTCTTACCGTGCACAAGTTCTTCTCATGTCATAGGGCCATGAGGTCTGCTGTTAATGTCACGTTTTATCAAAACCACAAAACTTCGGTTTCTTGCAGAATGAACCATCTGCCACAGCTCAGGTTTCTGTTCTCATGTGTACGCACCGAGACACACCATTACAGACCGTGCTGATGTTAGAAGCAGGTTTGCAGATTCAGAAGATCAATGTGCTACGTTCCTGCGCTACGATAAGCTCGCATGTGGCTGTTCAAGTGCAGGGGTGGTTCTAGGGAACCTCAGTGACACAGTGATGTTGTAAGAGCCATGTATAATAATTTAGAAATAGCATGTACTTCTTGCAAACTGCACACTGTTGTGAAACACAACATAAGTAGGTTACAGAAGATGAAAGATGTCTCTCTGCTGAGACTTTGGAACAGTTTCACAATCGCATCAATTGGCTAATAATAGCAAATGATTTGCTCATTATTGAGTGATCTGTTCACACCCTTTCATCAGTTGATCATTTCACCTGGATACTGTAGATCGGTACGAACAATTGCTTTAAAAATTAAATCATGTTAGTTTTTGTGCTCATCCCAGGACTTGACAATTTGCTAGAACGGAGGTACTGAATAAAAATATTTTTACGAATGCCCGCTCAATAAAAATTTCTTCGAACTGAGTTTTTGTGTTCGGATTCTGATCTCTATATATGCCGTCTCTCTGTAAGTGGATAAAAAATTAACCATTTAAAATTTTCCATTGCATTTCAATAAAATTTGTAAATTTTCAGTAACTATGCTAAACGTGGATAAACTTTGGACTTGTATATCTCTTTGTATTTTTCAATCTTTAGTGAATCTTCATTTGCACGCTGCTGGGCAGCAAATGAATGTGAGAGGACTCTGGTTGCTCCGTCATACTGCGCTCACAGTTCGGGTATTGTACACGCCCTAACCTCAGACTGCAGCAAATATGTTTGCTCTTTTGACCTTTGTTTTGTCTCATAATGGTGGTTTCGAGAAAAAAAAAGCGCTAGATTACTAGTATATTAATTATTGTTGTGTTTCACAAAAGCATCAGAGTCTGGATGGAACAGTCACTCATTCTGGGCATGGACCATGGTCCACCATTTAAAATAGTGCCTAATTCAGCGAAGATTAACGTTTTTTTTCTTTTCCACAAAGAGTTAAAAGTGGTACAGAATTAGAATTGAATTGAAGCAGAGATGGTCTAAATCAGCTTTCATTTAACTGGCTTACAAATTCTTATAAGCCAGTTTAATAGGATCACCCATGCACCTGTACTAGGATTTTCATGTTCAACAGTTTCCAGAACTTGCGCAAAATTGCGGTTCTGGACATTTCATTTTATTTTGCACACTTTTGCAAATTGCAGATTTTTCCATATTTTCCATACATTATTGCCTATATTTTGTACAGCTATATATATATTTTTAATATGCTGTATTTTGCACCCAAGCACTATAGGGTGCGCAGGACCCTTTTGTTTTCCTAAGAATAATTTTTTTCCACCCTTTTGAGCTTTTTGGGGGTCTTAACATGCTCAAAAGCTCATGCAAATTAGCAGACAGGTTGGAATCTGCTGCCATTAGGATGCCTGAGAGTTGCATGGCCCGGGGTCCTCAGGGGCCCCCACTTGAGATTTTGCTGCATAGCTCATACACACTTGCACACAAAACTCGGTACACATTTAGAGCTCATTGAGCCGAACATCTTTCGCACTGCATGTCCTGGGCGCAACTCAACAAGAAGTTATTTTGCGTCGTTCGCAAAAACGCACCCGATGGATTTTGATATACTCCTCCTAGGAAATTTATACGATCACCACCAAACTGGGCCGATGTGATCTAAAGACACCAGGGGTGATAGCGTTGCGGCACCACGCCGGATTTCTGGCGTACTGTGGCTGCGGGGGGGGGGAAAAATCAGGTTCACGGATATTGATCTGTCATTTCTCTAGATCTGAGATGCGCAGGTGATAGAGAAGGAACAGCCAATC
>JAQMYL010000008.1:8113714-8128212 GCA_030014365.1 Clarias pachynema | reverse complement strand
TTTTTAGGGCTAAGATGTTTTGTGAATCATTTTTATCTTTACTAAGATTTAGTTCTAAATTTAAGGGTAAATTCTAAGAAAATGTCACAATTCTAAGAATTTTCTTAGAATTTCATCACTAGGACCAACTTTTAGACTTAAGAACCTTTGTGAATACAGGCCCTGATGTTTTTCCCACAATTCTGACATTAAAAAGAGGCGAAAAAACTCATTCTGATTTTAATCTCATAATTCTGACTTTTTCCTGAGAATTCTGATGTTTTCTCATAATTCTGACTTTTTATCTCAAGATTCTAACTTTAATCTCAGAATTATGCCTTTTTCTCTCAGTTCTGACACTGGAAAGAAAAAAATCAGGATTCTGACTTTGATCTCATAACTGACTTTCTCAAAATTCTGATTTTTTTCCCTCTAAATTCAGCCTTTTCATCTTAGAATTTGGACGGTTTCTCACAATTCTGACATTAAAAACAAAAAAAATAGAATTCTGACTTTAATTATTTACTAAATATTTACAGTTGAATTTGTGTATTGCTGCTGTATGCATGGTACAACCCCTCCGTTTTTTGTGGTCAAAAACACTCGGTGCAATGTTGTAATAAACAATGATGATGCAGCTTAAAACAAATCAGCCAAGCCTAGAAATACTGCTGTCTAAAGAAAGTGTGCCTGTTTATGGGCTAGACTGAAGAAGTGAAAAGTACAATTCAGTAGGTCTTCAGCAGGGTTACAAAACGCTTATTGTGAAAGTGGGTCAAAGGACGGTACACAAGTTGCATCTAAGTGCCTTTTCTTATAGATTGTGTAAGCTTTACACGGAGAGTCAGGTGTATTGACTCATTGGTTTTTCCTTCGATGTGGAAAACACGCTTAAGAAAAAAATGTTTTGACCAGGTTTCATCACCAAAGGAGTTCACCATTTCCCTTTCTTGCAGCGATGTACTAACAGTTGCACATTTGACATCAGGCCAATAAACGTATTGCATTTATTACAATTATTTTGGTGTTCAGATGGATTAAGAAATATCCAAACAAAATGTCTCAATAAAAAAAAAATTGGGTTGCCTAGGTAGGTGGCTTTATACATGGTCAAATTTCTGCTGTATTTAGTTCTGAAAACTAATAATGCTTTAAACTTAAATGTTGCATGCCTCATCCCGATATAAGATGCTTGCATTTTAAAATCTGTATTAAAATGCAATTCCACACATGCACTATATGTCCAAATGTATGTGGAAACCTAATGTTTGTTGAACACCCCATTCCAGATTTAGTCTGATTTTGTTATAATAAACTCCACCCTGCAAAAGCTTCCCCTAACTTTTAGGGCATAGATGGAGGGATTTTTTTTGGTCATTCTGCTACAAGAGCATTGGTGTGATCATGCACTGATTTATAATTTCATCTCAGAGGTGTTCAGTGGGATTGAGGTCAGGACTGGGTCCAACTTTGACAAACCATGTCATTATGAACCTCACATGGGGTATTTGTGATGCTGGAACAAGTTTGAGCCTCTTAGTTCCAATGAAGAAAATTTACAATGAAACACATTCTATAGAAGTGTGTGCTGTCAAATTTGTTGAAACAGTTTGGTGAAGAACCACAGATGGGGTTGATGGTGTCCACATACTTTCGCTCATATAATGTACATGTGTCTAAGAAAGTAACGCTCAGCTACGTAGGCTGATACCTATGGTTTTTGTATTGAGCAAAATGATGTTTGGTGTGCGTTTAATTATTAGTGTTCCTGCTCTTCAAGTCTCTTAGGTTTGTCCATTGGAGGAACACAGCAGTGATCATGGTTGTCTTTGTTCTTGCTTTGTTTGTTCGTGGACCTGATCTTTTTAGTTTCTTTAGATATGTTGTGTAAACTGTTGTCCGTTATCGTGTACTCAAAACCTTTGGTTAAATCATAAGCATCTCTGTCACAGCTTTTGTAAGACGCATCAATGTCTCCAATATAATCAGACGTTTCCTATATGGGCTTTCAGTGCACACACAAGATCAGAGGGGGAGTATCCATGATACATCCATGATTGCTTGTTACAGCCCTAACTAAATGTTGATTAAAGAGTCCATACTAGTCTGAAAAAAGTTCTCTCAGCAAAGCATTTGTCTTAGTTTACATTATGGCATAAATACACTTATACAGTAAAAAAAAATTGTTGTGGATCTTTTACTATGGTCTCTAGTTTCTGCATTTCCTAAAGTCAGAACATGTGTGTCGGGTGCGTTGGTAATGATACTGTAACTAATTTAAGGGCATATTCTGTGCTCTTAGGCCTGTTCCTAAAATAACTAGTCAAATTGCTGGTTATTAGAGAGAGTCGCTGCAGACAAGGAGGAGAGGAGGTAGAAACGGCTACAGAAGAACATACCAAGCAAAGATAAGATAAAATAAAAATTAACGCGGTAGTTTTTATCTCCATATTCATCTAAATGTTGTATTATTCTTTTTACTTTGGTTGTTGCTTTTGGTGTTGTTTTAACATAGTTTTATGTTAAAAGAAAACTAGTACATTTCCCAGTGCTTGTGATCCATGTACTACTTGACACACGGTCAAGCTACACAATTTGGTACATTGTTCAGACCTTAACCAAAAAAAATTAATCGGAATGAGAGAAAGGGTTGTTATTATTATTATTATTATTATTACATCACCACACTGCCTATACCCAAAAAAAATCCACTTTTAGCTTTAATTACAGCACACAATGTGATGGTGTGCTGTAATTAGACTTTCCCATGCAAAAGTGATTCCTCGTGCTCCCAGAACCACTCTTTCTTAATTTGAGTCCTGGAATATGAATATGCATTGCTTCATGTGCTTCCCTTCTTACCCTGACAAACCAATCACTCTGAAATAAGGTCGATCTGAATTTATCAGATTACATGGCCTTTTTCCATGGCTTTATAGTACAGTCTTTATGCTCTGTAACAAATTGAAGCCTTTTTTCTCTGATTAGTTGTTTTTTTATGGCCACACAGCTGTTTAGTTCCAAGTTGTCTTCACATTGTGTGAAAATGCTTATAAGTTCACTATTGAACATTGCTGTGTTTTCCAATGTTTTTATGACATGACTTCCGCTGTTAAAGTGAGTGCTATTCAGCGTGAGTGCTGCTCCACTCTAGCCCTCCCTGTCCACCATTTAACATCTCAGAAGAACTGGTAAAAAATTTCTGCGTTGATGCCCTACTTTCTGTCTTTACTAAGATCTTTATATAACTTTAAAGAGGTCTAGTATAATTTCTATATCTAAATAACTGAAAAAGGCATCAGATCTAACCAGCTTCAGTCATGTTGTACATACTGTACACATGTGACCATGAAAACACCTGAGTAGCCAAGTCTTGCCTGACTGGACTCCTGTACATCATCACTAATGGATCCACTACAGTTAATGCAGTTAATGTTTTGTTCATGCAAGGTGCTTGATTGCTTTGTTTTGGAAAAAGGTAATCTTTAATCCCTTGGATGGAAAAAATATATCTATCGCTAGCAGACAAGAACCTTGTTTAAACAATTAAACATGAAAAATCATAATTATTCATTACTATTACAAAAAAATTAAGATGAAAAGATACAGGGGTGGAGGTCCATAATATACATGTACTGTATATTTTTTTCATGCTGCCTCCACCGGCTTTCCATCTTCCCATAGTGCATCCTGGTGCCATCTTTTTCACAGAACAACAAACATGCATTCACCCGGCCATCCACATGATGTAAAAGGAAAATATCATTTATCAGACACCTTTTTGATTGTTCCATGGTCCAGTTCTCATGCTCACATACCCAGCATAGACACTTTTGTTGGTGGGCATGGGTCAGCATGGGCACCCTTACCGGTCTGCCACTATACAGCCCCATACAGGACAAACTGCAATGTACTGTGTTCTGACCCCTTTCTATCGGAACCAGAATTTATTTCTTCAGCAATTAGAGCTACATTAGCTCTTTTATTGGATTGGACTACATGAGCCAGCCCTTGCTCCACATGTGCATCAGTGTGCATTGGCTGCCCATGACCCTGTCACCGGTTCATCTGTGTTCCTTCCTTGAATAACTTTTTGTATATCTATAACTATATATTTTTGTTGCGTTCAAAAGCGATGTTATTTTTCTGTGCATTTTTTACATTAGTAATATAAAACATTGGTAATATTTTTGGGTGGCTGGAACGGATTATGTGCATTTACATTCACAATACAATTTTCGCCTTAAAAACTTGCCTCCAGAACAAATTTGTATGCCAAGGTTTTGCCTTAATTCCACATAGAGATAGAAATTTTGTAGCCTGCTTTCGTTGCTCGATGTGCCAGGCGGCATGTAGGACGTGGGCAGGACGGTGGCTTGCCTCGGGTCTGTGCGCATGAAGTTTGCATGTTCTCCCTGTGTCCTCTGGGCACTCCAGTTTCTAGTGTGAATGAATGTCTGAGAGTCCAATGCCAATGAATTGGCATCCCATCCATGGTGTACCCTGCCTCATGGGATTGGCTCCAGGCCGTTGCAACACTGTATACAGAATACAGCGGTATAGACGATAATCAAGGATTGATTGTTTAAGAAAATTATGATATAGCCTTGGATGATATTGCAGACTGAGACAAAACCAAATAAAATTTCCATTAAGTTTATCAGTGCTTCTCTTCTGACCAGGAAGACAGTTATTTTGGGTTGTTTGCAAAACACACCCAATGGAAATGCATATGCTCATCCTAGGGGATGTATATGATCGCCACCAAACCAAACCAGGCCAATGTAATCTCAATAAATTGAGGATGCAAAATTGCGAAGGGATTTTTGATATCTCAAGTGGTTCGGCTGTGGCGAGGCCTTTAACTTATCCCAAAAAGTGGCTAATAACTTCCTTAGTTATATATAATTACATAGGTTATATGTCACAATAGTATTGAGTCCTGATAAATGACATCATAGTGTGGTGTTTGTTGTTCCAGCATCCGGGGCTTAACATGCTCAAAAAGTCATGAAAATCAGCAAATAGGTTGACATCTCCTGCTATTAGAACAACTGAGCGGCTGGGCCCTGAACGTGAAACAGTGCCTTCACACAAAGTTTTGCTGCATAGCTCATTTATACAATCGCCACCAAACCAGGCCAATATGATTTCAAGACACTGAGCTCTGTTTGATATTGGCAATGAAAATATGACATAACCTCATCAAATGATCAGAAAACCCAGCAGGAGGAATCTGCCCAATGACATAAAATTCCCTTGAAAGCTGTGGCTTTCTACTAACTGCTTCATTCCACATTTCAAGGCAGCATACTATTGGTCTTTTGCCCGCTCCTGTCGAGGGGTCGCCACAGCGGACCATCCAATCTGCACAACAACTTGGCAAAGGTCTTTCCACCCGGACACCCTTCCTGACGCAACCCTCACATTTGATCTGGGCTTGGGCTCGGCACTGCATTCTGTGAGTTTGTGGTTTGTGCAATCAACAATAATTTGTTTATTGATATTCAGAACAGATGGTACAGCTGCACGGTTTATATTGGGCTATCTTTCCGTTTCCATAGTAACAGCTAATTTACTGGGAGTAATATAATGTGCCAAGGCAGCATAGAGTTCTAAAATGATGTCATAATGGTATTGGTGTTTCCCCTTTAAACGCATGCGCTCACCGCGTCCACTGTCTTTCTGGTGCGCCCGCGCGGCGATGGCACAGGTACCTGGGCCCGCTCATCGTTGCTTGCTGTTATGTTTAAGCTTATTTTTAGGCACGTGCGCTTAACATTCAGTTCTCACATCATGTCTGTTGATTAGTGTGGATCAGCGCTCAGGGGGCGGAGCTGCCTCGCTGAACTCATAAAGCGCGTGCAGCTGCGCGAGGATGTTCGAGCGCACAGAGGCGCGCGCTTCGTTCAGACAGCTAAACGGGATCTGAAAGCAGACAAAACTCAGCACACAGTGTCTTTATTTTTACATTCTTCAGGTATGTTTTTTTAATTTTAATTTTTTTACGCTCGGCGTCCACTACGGATTTGAAACTAATTAAAATTTAGCGCAAAACAAAAGCTGTTTAAACTTTTTTCAGTACAATATGGTTTAGGACACAGCACTGGTTCTTTCGCTGAAGGTCATGTAGTTTGTATAAAACATTATGCATTAATTAAAATTCTAAAATTTGTTTTTATTAATTATTAATTTTCTAGAAAGGTGACAGGAGTTGCAGCTGCACGGTTTATATTAATGCTGCTTCAGGCTGCCTTGTCGTTTCCATAGTAACAGCTAATTTATTGGGGTTAATATAATGCAGAAGATAGAATAAGAACAGTTGTTTTTTTTTCGTAACGAGGAATCATTTAACTCTTTATTAGATTTTTAAAATTATTTAATTGTTTTAATTAGCATTATTAAACAGTCAGTTATTGGGAAAGTCTAAAAACACTGAAAAAAACTGCAGTCATCAGCATGAAAGGTTTAATCTTTGTGTGTGTGTGTGTGTGTGTATATAGACACACGCGCATATATATATATATATATATATATATATATATATATATATATATGTATGTATGTATAAAAATATTTTCTAAATGTTTATCATAAATAAGTGTTAAAATCTTCTCTTTTAACAGACAATGCAGTTTCACATGAAGTTGCTTCATTAGATTTTTTTCCACAGTTCTCCATTTTGTTGATGTTTTGTAATGACAGTAATTTTCAAATGATATAACAGTAATATTTTTGCATTTTTGTTTTTACATATTGCATAACCTGGCTGGTCGGAGCCCATTTCCATTGTAATTGTGTAATGGGTTCAGGAAATTCGCAGAAATCAATATAGTCTGTTTTTTTTTGTTTTTTTAAAAAGAAATTTGCAAATAATACAGAAATCCAAAAATGATGTAGCTATACCTTTGTTTAGAACATTATACTTCTTAAAATGTATGCATTTATTCGTTTTATATTTGTATTTAATGTTTTTCTTTTATCTTATTTTTTCTTATTCATGTTAAAGTGATCCAAAAAAAAGCAGTCAAGAAATTATGCAGTTAGAAGAAAAGCCTTTTTCTTCACACAATTTTTGAAGATTGATCTACAAAGTGCTGTATACACGCTTCTAACTATTTCTACATTCCTGCTATTGTTATAGTAGTTAATTATATCTTTTATTTTATGTGTGTTATTTGTGTTTGTCCTCAGAACTAAAAAGACAGCTATTAAAGTTGGCGCTAACGATGAGGGACTCGGTCTTCAACTGCTGTTTTAACCCACCACATCCTCCAGGTGTCTTGGAAGAGACCCACTTGCACAGCCACAGAGCACAAGCACTGCCTCCAAATGACCGGCGCTTTCTTATCTTTTTTGATTTCGATGAGACCCTTGTGGATGAGTGCAGCGATGAGGCCATGGTTACAGTGGCTCCCGGTGGTTCTCTGCCCTCCTGGCTTAAAGACACGTATAGGCCGGGCAAGTACAATGAGTACATGCAGAGAGTATTGACCTACCTCGCTGAACAAGGGGTCAATCCGCCAACCATCCGTAACACTATAGAGCGCCTTCCCCCATGCCCGGGTATCCCTGCCTTGATGCAGTTCCTGATGTCATGCCCACCACATGAATTCGAGGTCATTTGTGTTTCAGATGCCAACACAGTGTTCATCGAAACGTGGTTCCAGAGCCTCGGCTTTCGCTCGCTCTTCATGCGCATCTTCACAAACCCAGCCCATTTTGATGAAAATGGACAGCTTCAGCTCCGTCCCTTCCATTCCCACAACTGCCAGCGGTGTCCGGTGAACATGTGCAAGGCCGAAATCGTGAGACGATACACGGCTCAAAGGGTGCACGAAAGAGGAGGCAGGCCGTACCAAAAGGTGCTGTATGTTGGTGACGGTGCGAACGACTTCTGCCCGTCGCTGACACTGGCACCAGGTGATGTGGCATTTCCTCGGCGTGACTTCCCCATGCACAGGCTGATCCAGGAGATGCACGAAGCCAAACCCGGAGAGTTCAAAGCAACAGTGGTGCCTTGGAGCAGCGGGGTGGATATCATTAACAAACTCAGGAATGTCATGGAAGTGCAGGGTTAAAACATGACTCAAATACAACGACAGGAACATAAATAAATTAATTGTGAGTGTTAGTGTTTCACTTGGTCAACATTGATATACTTCTGTACGAATAGACACAAATTGAGAGAATTGATGGTTTACATGAAATATCTTAGAACCTATTTTTCTCTCTTATAGAAGTTAGCTTTAGTTTTATATACTTGAAACACTTTTTTTAATAGAAAACACTCCGTTTTAAAGTTTTACGTAGAAGAAATTCTCCCTGGAGGACCAAACTAAAATAACCAGCAGAGGTTCCTAATTATACTATTTTATTCTAGTGTATATATATATATATATATATATATATATTCTATTATGTTGCCTTCGCATCCGGCGTAAAACCTGTGCCAAGATGTTGTGCAGATCAGATGGTCCGCTGTGGTGACCTGTCGATGACGGAGCAGCTGAAAGTCCAACAACATGTTCCTTTTGAAATTTATTTCCCTTGGGGTTGACGACGAGAGTGTGGTAGTTAAATTATTTGTACTGTACGTGATAACAAGGGAGTTATTTTTAACGAGTATATTTTAAATGAAAATGTAAGAAATATTAAAAACATCTTTACTACATTGTATTATTTTCTAGTTGCATAACAGCATGTCATCTGCTATTCTGTGCAGTGTGCATAATATTATTGATGTAAATTAAGATGTATTAGGAAAAAATTGTGTTCTTGAGTCACTATTAATCTGAGGTGCATGACTGCTTTGCCTCACCAAAAGGTTTGTTTAAAAGGGATACTGGAGTGGTGCAGAGGATGGCATTGGATTTTTTATTTATTTTTACTTTTTTATGAGGTGAGGTTCATATGTCCTTCCGTATAAATGAACTAGTTACCTCCAATTTTTCTCCCTCTTTCCAAAAAATCTTTCCACTTTAAATGTGAATGTGTGACTGCGTTGTCCTGTGTTGGACTGGCATGGTGTCTCATCATTTATATATAAGATCATCTTCAAAGAACAAGAAATGTAGATTAAAGATGATAAATCAACAAAAAAACTAATCTGAATTTCACTTTTTAACTTAAGAAAGTCTGTTCAAGTTTGAAGTTTGTAGGTCTACTGTTATGTTCTTAGAAAAAAATGAATCTCATCTGTAACATACACTACAGTTACGGTAAATAGGAGAAAGCAGAAAAAATAGTGGAAGTTAAAACCTGCAAGAGTGAAGTAGCGCAGTTGTGCAGTTTCCAGTTTAGGTTACTGTCTATGAGAAATTTGCAAATTCTCCCAGGCTTTGCATGGTTTTCTTCTGGGCTTTTCAGGTTCCTCCTACCTCATGAAAACATGATGGATGTGGATGGACTTACACACAAAAACCCTGTGTGTGTGTGTGCGCGCGCGTGTGTGTGATGATTTTTTGCCTCATACCCAGTGTTCCTGGTTTGACAGTGACACTGATCAAGATGAGCCAGCTGCTGAAGAAGTATGCAGATTTGACCATTATACAGGTCTTAAATCATGCACAGTCTACTTCCTAATAAACTATAAGTATTGAATAAAAATACAGTACTTAAATGATTATGAGAAATGGGTTTGACTGCCGCTGCTCCTCCACATCAAAAGGAGCCAGTTGAGGTGGTTGGAGCAGCTGATATGGATGCGTCACCTACCTACGGAGGTGTTTCAGGCATATTTGATGGGGAGAAGGCCCGGTGTAGACCCAGGACTAGATAGGGAGATTATATCTCTTGTCTGGCCTTGGAACACCTGGTATGTGAGCTGCTGCCCCATCATCTGGACCCAGAAAATAGATGGAAAGGTGGATGGGTTTGCAGCAATGTGACAGTATATATACGGTACAGTATATATATATATATATATATATATATACAGTATATATGGACACATTATATTGCTGAAAGTATTAACTCACCTGCCTTCACATGCATATGACCGTAAGTAACATTCAATTCTTAATGTATAGGATTTAATATTAATATGATGTTGGCAGACCATTCACAGCTATACCAGCTTCAACTCATCTGGAAAGGCTTTCCACAAGGTTTAGCAGTGTGTTTATAAGAATTTTTGACCATTCTTCAAGAAGTGCATGTGTGAAGTCAGACACTGATGCTGGACAAGAAGGCCTGGCTCACAGCCTCCGCTCTAAGGTGTTCTATTGGGTTGAGGTCAGGACTCAACCCAATGAGCAGGCCAGTCGTTCTTCCACACCAAACTCACTCATCCATGTCATTATGGACCTTGCTTTGCGCACTGGTGTGTGGGTTTCAGGAGCTGGGCTCGGCCCCTTATTTCCAGTGAAAGGAACTCTTAATGCTTCAGCATTCTCTACCAAGACATTCTAGACAATTTCATGCTTCCAACTTTATGGGAACAGTTTGGGGACGCCCCTTCCTGTTCCAACATGACTGTACACCAGAGTTACTGTATGTCATTGAACTAGTCTACATAAAATTCCTTAGACAGCAATATTGATTTCTCAGTTAAAGCTATTATACATTTATAAAAAGAATTCAAAATAATACATTTCACCAATTCAAATTTAACCCAGTGGGGTCAAAGAGGAGTGTATGATTAAGAGTTGTAAAGACAGTTCACAATGTTCTAACCATAGTCATGTAGTACAAGATAGTCTTGACATAATGTCAATGTTTAGCTTGAGAGTGAAACAATCAGAAAATAATATAGAAATAAAAATCTCTGTGACTTGAATATACAGGATAAGCAACCTATTATCATACACACTATCTCTTTTTTTGAGCATCCCATTCCATTCCAGATCTTGTATCCTTTGCTGTTATAACCATCCAATTTTTCACTACTCCAGCCTTTTCACTAGATTATACATTATCCACTTGAATGTACAGTATAAGCAACGTATTATCAACCTAGAAACTTATTATACTTGAACAGGTTCTTTGAATTCCAGTGAAGGGAGAATGTGATGCTACAGTGTACAAAGATAATCTATAGAATCATGTGCTTACATTTTAAGAAAGATTCACATATAAATTCAATTTCCAGGTGTATATAAATGTTTGGCCTTATGGTGTACTAGAGGTTACTTATTCTAAAGTGAATTTAGAATTATCCTCATACTGATCCTACACAATGTGACACTGAGAATCGTTTGTCCTAAGCCGGAAATTGTTCCTTGTTGGGCAAACAACTATCACTGGCAGCATCACAGAATGGAGTGTGCAATCAACTCACTGCCGCTCCTCAATCTGCTCCAACGTTTTTAGCAGATATATTATTACCTCACAGTATGACATAAAAGTTGATGTTACTGCATACGGTTACATTCGATGACACCGCCAAGTGTTACACAGTGAGGGACGCCTGCGACACTGGCCAAAGATGGAGCATTGGTGACTCGATGGTAAGTTTCTCGCCTATAATGCTGAAGGCTTGGATTCAATTCCCACCCAATGCACAAACCCCAGCCACTAGATTTAATGCCGTTCCCAAAGCCAAATAAAATAGGAGGGTTGCGTAAGGGGGCACCTGGTAGAGGCCTCCGGGGTAAAGCCTGTGCCAAGTTTTTGTATGGTTCAGATTGACTGCTTTGGTGACCCCTTGACAGAAGTAGCTGAAAGATTAACAACATGTATAGATAAATAGACAGCCTAATATTAGTTAAGTCTTTATTTGTTACTGCACAGTCAAATTCTTTCTTCACACATTCCAATAAATCTGGGGTCAGAACCCCTAAAGCAGATAGGGTCAAGGGACCCACAATGGCAACCTGGTGGAGCTGGGGCTTGAACCAACAACCTGCTGAGCCACCACCCCAATAGAATATCTGTATTGTCTTTAATAAATGAATAATTGTTGGTGTTTTTTTGGCTGCTCCTGTTGATGGGTCGCCACAGCCGACCATTTGATCTGCGCAACAATTTGGCGCAGGTTTTATGCTGGATGCCTTTTCTGACGCAATACATCAATTTTATCCAGGCTCAGGACCGGCACTGCATCCAGTGGCTGGGAATCAAACCCAGGCCTTCCGCATGGCAGCTGAGCCACCAATCCCTGCCCAGATACTCAACGTCTATAATGAATAAATTTTAGTGCCACATGTGACGACAAGCAAATATAATTACTTGTGCTTGCGAAGCGAAGCACTACTATTATTATCTCACAGGCTTATTTTTTCTTTCTTTTTCTTATTCTTCCGTACAAAAGTTTGGCGCGTTACTAGTCCCGCACCGTTTGTCGTAGACCCATGAATGAGGTGTCAAATGTGCGGCTTATTGGGGAATGGGGTGCTATGACCTTTCTCTGGGGTGGGCTCCAAAAAGTCCCATAGACTTAACATTGAGACCAACATCAGCTATTACATCAGGTGTATCAATGACATGGCAAGCACCAATGACATTTTCTTCAGGAAATGTACCTCCGACATTGCTAACTTCTTTCATGGACACACGCATACTCTGACTAATTACAACTTAGATTTATTGTTTACACAGCTTACAAAGGGATTGTAAAGAAAGAGTAAGCGAAGGGTATAAATAAATACTACTAATAACAAGAATAAACAAAATAAACGTTGGTCTGTGGAAAATACAGAGCAAGAGTGTTTGGGCGCACCCTGGCGGTGACGCGCTGTACGCGCAACCACGAGGCCGCGCTTCAAAACATTGCCCGCTGCTCCCGATTGGTCGAGAGGCGACACGTGACCTTACAGCTGATTTCCTTGGATGGAGTGTTTTTCGCTTGATGTTCGCCTCGCGCTGCCTTGGCTATGACTGCGCTTCTGGGAGATTTCAGATCAGCCGTGGCACACTGACACGCAGCGCTTCCCTGAGACATTATGGCCCAGGCTGCTCAGATGAATGTCATCGAGATCAACAGCCCCATTCGCGTTGAGCACGACAAAAAACGACGCCAGTTCAGCATCCGTTTCAACGGTAACGTGACATTTTCAGCGTTCGACGCGCGCGAGCCAACTGCTCGTTACCATTGTTTTCGGGGGGAAAAAATGCCTCAGTGACATGGGTTAGCCTGCTCTGCTAGTTAGCCTGTTAGCTCACTCACTAGCGTGAGAATGTCTGTCGAGTTAACTTTTGTTTTTTTCCCCCCTCTAGAGTTGTAAGTAGTGGAAACGGTGAGGTGTTTATCTGTCGAGTGTCCTTCAAAAGTCATGTCGTAAAAACGAGTCTTTCCAGCTCTCGACGCTTAGCTTAGCTTAGCTAGTTAATGTTTTTATAATTGTTGTTGTTATTATTAATAATCCCCCCCCCCCACACACACACACGCACATTAACCAGCAACTCATCCAAAGGTTTAATACAACACATCCGAATTCATTGTACAGGCTTTGTTGTTGTTGTTGTTCAGTTCCTTTTGTTACTTGGTCTTTAACATTAAGGGAAAAAAATAAACTAACTTTTATTTATTGCTCCAGCAGCCAGACAAGCCAGTTCTCGTCTGACTTCCTGTTCCATCAATAACAGATTTTATCAGCGGAAAAACAAGCCAGAGAGCTATTTTTAATTCTATCTTTTATGTGGTGTTTATACACACATTAAGGTACAGATTCATTCACACTGCACAAAGATTCGTACTCACACCAACATTTGCATTTGTAACAGTCGAGGTAATAGAAGGCTCTTGATCAGTTCAAGTGCCCCAGGATTAACCTTAGGCCTGTGTGTGTGTGTTTTCCTTTCCTTCAAACATGCCTGCACTGGAGTTTATGCAAAGTTTTATATTCCACTTAAATGAGATACCTGCACACCTGTTACCTTATAACACAGCGATGATGTGATGTGAATTTGTGCCATTGCAAAAGTTTACAGCCGCTCCAGAAAATAAAGTGATTAAATACAAAAATTAAACAAATCTGGAAATCGTCAATGTCAATTTTATTTGTAAAGCACATTTTAATACAACAGTGTTGTCCAGTGGTGTACACCGTACATTGTAAATATAAAATAGACATTTAAGTAATAAACAATGCAAAAACACAACAGCGTAAAATAATAACAGTTAACAAGAAATAAAACATGAAGTGAAATACAAAGGAATGTCTCGCTACTAATTGAATAAAAAGCCTAAAATTTAAATCTGATGAGATCAATTAGTCAAATATTAAAAGCTAAAAAATAAAATAAGAAAGATTTGTGGAAAAATTGATTGAGACTTGAAGACCCGGTCCATCCGCTGTTAGGTTCGAGCGAGTCCTTCAGCCTCCTTCTGTAGAGTTCTCCCCCAAATTACTTGTCGTCGTTTGAAGTCATAGGGCCTCCAGAACATTGCTCGAGTTGTCCAACGGTTGTTGTCTTGTCACACCACGTTTCCGGTCCATCTGAGTTTCCGTTCTCTGGCATCTTCATAGGCGTCCTTGAACTTGGTTTGCTGTCGAGAAATAAAACACATAGGGGTGTGCTGTTATAGGAGTCAGTGTGACGTTAATGATTAAGGGGGTTTTACCTTTCTTTTAATT
>JAQMYL010000008.1:8094969-8107627 GCA_030014365.1 Clarias pachynema | reverse complement strand
AGACTACTCATTCATCTGAGTCATGTTAAAGATTCGTTCAAAAAGAACGAATCGTTCATGAACGACCCATCACTAGTGCCAGACACTGCAGCACAAGGTGGCACTAAGGGAAAACTACACAATATAGGGTTTAATGCTTTGTGTTGTACTGATATTACTGAGCTGTATAGTCTCTTGGAGGTATAACTGATACCAGTCGTATCTGCAGGGTCAAGTTGTGTGAAATCATTGTAAGAGCTCTAGTTGCCTCACATCCCTACTATGAGTGATCTAGCAGCTTTAAATTTAAAATGAAGCAGTATTCATGTTTTCACACTTTGATAGATTTGTCCTCTGCCTACTGTGTCATTTCTTTCCCTACATAAATGTTGCTCAAGTCATTGCCATATTCCAGGAAATGTGACTAATGTTTATCTAAATGTTTTATTTTTTTTTGTGTCTAGTTTCAGATGTGCATATGTCATATATTTGGGAAGAACAAGACTTTTTGCCAGAATCATGTATAACCCATAAGTAGATTTTCTCAATGCTTGTAAGGACTTACATATTATTGACAACATTGTTTATGTGGTTATTAGGTATGTCCAGGTTAATATTGTGGATGATCATGTTAAAAAAATATCACCTGATCAACAAAATCCTTTATTTGTATTGTTTTATACTATTAATATATGTTTGTAGATAATTTTAGGTCCCGACGAACCACAGATGTGATGCATGGGCTATCCTGAACAGAAACTCAATTATGATGAAAGAGAATGAGGATCTGCAAATGTCACTTAACCCGGTAACAGGGTTACTGAGTGCACTTGGTGTACTCAGCAGCAGCACTGGTGATCTAGTAAAGAGTGATTTAGGATTTTCGCACAAAAGCAAGCCTGTCAAAGTCTTTGTTTCAGACGCCTCCAGGGTAATGACTGGAATCAGGAATGTAACCAAAGGCCAACAGTGCTATGTATCTCTAGTCTTTTTTGCCTAACAATCAGTTTTTTATTTTTGCTAAAGATTTATTATTCTCACCAGAAACTTTTCATAGGCAGTACATTGTGTCTTATCTGACATCATTACCATACATTGTGCATTTTATTGTCTTCACAATAGACCACTGTCCCTTTCCAGATGTTTGAAGGGGTATTTCTCCTACGCAGACCACGACACTGGGCTAGACAACATTTTATAAACTTATGTTATTTTACCAAATGGACATACCATGCCAACGGCCACCATTGTAAGGGGAAGCTATGCTGCTGTAAACCTCTTGTAACCTGCTCACATACCATGGCAACTCGTAAATTAATATCTTAAATGCTGGTTCCTACTTTGGTGATTTTTTGCTAATTATTGCTTGTTTTATAATTGTGATTTGCCATACACACACTCTGATGTCATTAGCGAAATGCAGCTTCTACATCTGCAATTCAAAATTGGGCCGCATTACATTAGGACTCAGTCATTATAACTTTTCTTGCTCTGTACACTGACTGTGAAGTCTATCACGGAAGTTGTGGAATTTGGCCCCCGATTACTTACATTGTACTCTTATTCCGGGTGACAAACTTCCTGAATATGATGTGTGCTTGAAATAACATTTCAGAAGTCTTCATTTGCCTTTATATAATATTGTATCTCTGAGTGTTCTGTCTGAATTCATGTCTCTGAGAAGTCTAATTGCTTGAAATGAAGTCTCTTAATGGTCTTGCTGCCTGCCTTAAGAGGTCCAGTTATCTTAAAATAATTGCATGAAACATTCAGCAGACCTAAATCATGCCTCTAAGATAGTGATGTCCAATCTTTTCCAGACAGGGTCTGTGCAAGCGCAAGTTTACATTTTAACCAAGAAGAGATCATTCCTTCAACTTATCATTGGCTGGAATAAAAACCTGCGCACTCATAGGCCTTTTCTGGAGAAGATTTCTGGACACCGCTGCTCTAAGAGGTCTGGCTCCCACATATCAAGTTTCTGACAGATGCTGCTGTCTCGGATCATGTCTCTAGGAGGTTTTGCTCCATGAAATAACAGGCTAGCTTTCTCAAATAATGTCTCAAACTGCCTCAGAACATACCTGTCCTCAAATAGCATCTTGAGTTCCCTCGGTTTACCTCTAAGAGGTCTACCTAGCACAAGTCACCTCACCCTTGAAGGGTGGTTTTGCTTTGAATCATGTTTCCGAATGGCTTAACATCCTCAAATGATGTCTCTACATGTTTAAAATGATTTGTAGTGTTGTAGTTATTTTAACCCAATCATATGATATGAATACTCATAGTCCTTATTAGGGACTTGCACCATGGATTAAGTATTCTGCAAATATGAGAGTAGGCTGTAGAATTTATTGTTATTAACTTTTATGTTTATGTCATATTAAAATCGTATTTAAAAATGTTTTACGCTGAGCCGCATGCGAGCCACAAATACACCACTGTCTTCTCTTCTTTATCAGAAGTGAATCTTTGTTCTCATAGGGCTGCTTTCAGAGGAACAAATAGATAATAGTCTGATGGAACAAGATCAGGACTATAGGGAGGATGCTTTAACACCTCAAAATAAATTTCTTGTAGAGTGTTGACAGTGTGGTCAGAAGAGTGCGGACGTGCATTGTCATGCAAGATCACCCTTTTATAGCAGTCCTTTGCGTTTAATCCGAAGTTAACCTGCACCAGAGAGTAGAAGTAAAGTTATGAACACACAAACAAACACCTGCACCAATAGATATTAATTAGAAAAGCTAAACTGAATGTTTAAATTTAAAATTTTCATATTTTCACCACTGAAATAACAGTGCTGAAGTGAATTTTAACGCACTGGAGTCGTTTTAGGCGGCATGGGGGCTTAGTGGTTAGCGCTGTGGTTAGCCTTGCCTCTGCAGGTCTTGGGTTTGATTCCTGTGTCAGATCTGTGTGCATGGAGTTTGCATGTTCTCCCTGGCGGAGTTGCTTGGTGGGGTTCCTCCGGGTTCTCCCACAGTCCAAAAACATGCAGATTAGGCTAATTGGTGTTTCCAAATTGCCTGTAGTGTGTGAATGTTGACTGGAGGTCCTACCACGGTTGTACAAATAGGAATACATACAATGGTGACCAGTGGCCTCCATGATCCCTAGTTGGACTACAGAAGATCCTGGGTAGATGGATGGATGGATGGAGCTGTTTTAAGACTAAACTTAATCTTCATCCGATCAATTTTTTTTGGCTTCTCATCTGTGATTCACGCTCTGAATACCGAACAGAAAGTGTATTCGGCTGACGACGAAAGAAATACAACTTACTAAAGTTCTTAACCTCACAAAATTTTATTTATTTATTTATTTATTTTTTGGAATTAATAAGTTAGACAGAGGGTTGTGCCATACAGAGAGACAGACAGACATGTACGTGGGCTTCAACCTGAAATAATAATAATAATATCACTGATTACATTGAACCTGATCCGCTTATTTTTAGCTTTAAACTTTTACCTATTTCTCAAAATTGTTTTCCCGCCAACGACTGGTACTTCCGCTAGTCTGGTTGTATTCACTTGTGTCTTAAACTTGATGGAAGCTAAGTGAGCGTTTTTCACTTTTGACCCATTTGGCACGTTTCCCAGCACGCTTGAGCGCGCGACGCTAAACCAGGGGTAAGTGTATGAGGCTCGGGCCGCGTGCAGTGCGCTGCTGCTACAGGGGGAGACAGTGAGCGGAAGGTTGCACGTGCGGCCCCGCACAGAGCACTAGCTCTGCTTATATCGCCTCCTCGCGTGCGCGTGCCAGCTCGCGCGACAGCCGACGGGGTCGGACCTCAGTGCTGAAAGCGTGGGAAGAACACAGTATGGGTAAGTCTGAGCAAGACCTGCTGAGCTATTCTGCAGTCACTTTAAGGCAAATCAAGATTGCCGGTGCAGAGCCTTTTGTGCAACGGTTTTATATAAATATATAAACAGTATTGTCCTTGCGTTCGATGTGTGCGCTTATGCGTTAAATAGCAAATTATTCATCATTTCAGCGCACACTCTGTTCCGTATATGTCACACACCTGACCTCTAAAATTGACATTATTTTTTTTTTTTTTGCGATATTAATATCTTCAGGCAAATAGAAGCGGTAGGCGCTTCGTTGGCCAGTCGCCTCGCGGGTAGTGTAGTCTTTTGTCGCTCATATCCGCGTAGAACTCCAATTGCGAAAACTACGCTACCCATGATGCACCACTGTACATTTTTATTACGTCAGCGGCAACGCGCTAGTTGTCCAAGATGGCGTCGTTCGGAAGGAGGCGCGGTGTCCCAGTCAACAGGGAGAGGTCAGTTAAGATTAAAACATTATCAAAAGCACGTTAATGAATAAAACCACCCGTGTTCGTGTTGAGCCACCGGTCTGCGCGTTTATCGTTACACTACTGAGCTGTGTGGTGTTTGAAACGGCACAGGGAAGTGTCAAAACATTGTTTGCCTCATGTGATGTTTTTCTTGGCTTCTTTGCTCAATAACTAGCTAGCTAGCTCGAAAACGTTAAACAGACTAAAATGTTTGTTACGTTGTAAAATAAACTAACAATGCAGTGAAACTAGTATGTGTTTATAAGTCAGTTTAAATCGACAAAGACTAGTTTTATTAATCAGAATTGTGCCCCCTGAGTTAGCTAGCAAAGCAATTCAGGATACAAGTTATTAAACTGTCAGATAGTTTAACAGTCACTCCCAACCAAGTCAATATAACCCGGCTAGTTAATGACTTATAGAGGAAAAAAAATTAACGTCAGAATGTATTATTTCTAAACAAACTATTAATTTTGCTCAAACTAGCATGAGAAGTCACAAGGTTAAAAGAAAAAGGATTTTTTCCCAAAGCCTCATAAACCAAACTTACCTTTTAGTAAATCACCAAAAAAAAAAAAAAAATCACACCTTCTTAACCTAGATATCAGCTAAGAATTATGAATATAATGTTGTGAAAGCACTTTAAATGATTAACCTGTGCCATTTTTTCAGGGATACAAAAACACAGCCATATCAGAATTACAGCTTATAGTACAAACTCTAAAGCAATAATGAGAGTAATAATAAAGATTTGAGCTTTGAGTGTTTTTTTTATTTTTATTTATTTTTGTAATCATTTCTAATGGCAGTTATATAGGTTACTGATCGTAAAGGCTGTGGGTTCGAGCCCTGGCACCGCCAAACTACTGCTTTTGAGCCCTTGAGCAAGGCCCTTAATCCTGTCTGATTCAGGTGTGCTGTATTCTGTAACTGGAATATGTTGGGAAATACATATTTCACAGTGCTGTAAGGTACATAAATTACTGAACCTTTATCTTAATCTTAAACTTAATGGCGGTTGTATAACAATGCACAACTGTAGAACTCCTTTCCAGATCTGAAAATGTTTTAACAAAGCAGCATATAATCAGACAAACATTTGTTCTGAGAGCTTCACATTATCAGCACTGAAGCTCAATCATGTGCTCCTGTGAAAATGGCCAAGTATGGCGTTTTCAATTTCAGGCGTTAAATCGTCTTCTATACCGTTTATTCTGTACAGGTCGCGGGGCCCTTTGGGCTTGAGGCGGGATGCAACAAACGATGCAAATCCATCACAGGGCACACACACGCGTACACTACAGGCAAATTTGGGAATGCCAATTAACCTACTCTGCATGTTTCTGGACAGGAAACCAGGGTACAGTGGAACCTCGGATTGCGAGTAACACGGTTTGCAAGTGTTCCGCAAGACGAGCAAAGATTTTGAAACCAAGTCTTGGTTTACAAGTATCTAGCATCATGTATCACGCATGCGCTTCTTGTTTTGACACCGAGCGTCACGTGATCACAACTGAGCCAATGTTTTTTCTCTTTCTTGCGCTGCGGAATTGTGGGTAATCGTCTCCCCTGTCTCTTACTGGTATAATCGACATCCGTGCATGCGTGTACTGTTTACTATAACTCTGTGACCATGTGTTTGCGCGTAAAAAACATTTTATTTTCTGTTTGTAAGCGCATGTACTGTTTATTATAACACGTGTGCGCGCGTGTAAAGCAAAAGAAAGTCTCGTTAGAGAGGTTGAAGATCCAATTTCTCCCTCTCTGTCGTTGTGTGTGTGCACGCGCGTAATTTGACACTGTGCCCCTTTACACACACACTCTCGCCTTTACACCCCCCATTTATGGATTTGGTGATTTAAGAACCATTGCTTGATTTGCTGACTTCTTTTCTTCGTCTTTAGGGGAGTGATGGCGGCGGCGGGCGAGTGTTACATCGTGCACGAGATCTACAATGGTGAGAATGCACAGGAGCAGTTTGAGTACGAGCTCGAGCAGGCGCTGGAGGCACAGTATCCCTACATCGTCATCGAGCCGACGCGCATTGGAGACGAGACGGCACGCTGGGTGGCCGTGGGGAACTGCCTGCACAAGACGGCCGTTTTAGCGGGCGCCGCGTGTCTCTTTACACCGCTGGCACTGCCCCCTGATTATTCTCGCTACGTAGCTCTGCCCGCTGGCGCCCTCAGCCTGGCTTGCGCCGCCCTCTACGGCATCTCCTGGCAGTTCGACCCGTGCTGCAAGTACCAGGTGGAGTATGACAGCAGGAAGCTCGCACGGCTGCCTCTGCACACGCTCACCTCGTCCACGCCCGTGGTGCTGGTGCGCCGCGACGACGTGCACAGAAAGAGACTGCACAACACGATAGCGCTCGCCGCCCTGGCCTACTGCGCCAAGAAGATCTATGAACTGTACGCTGTATGAACGTACAAGCACATACACACGCACACACACACGTATACTGATGCATCATCTCTCACATACACCTCACACACGTACACATACACACACTTGCTGGGAGGGAGGTGAGAAGCACTACTAAATACAAGACAGCAGACACAAATGTGACAGAAAGCCAGCAGGCAGACGGATGCAGGAACGGAGAGAGAGAGAGAGAGAGAGAGCGCGATCACCCAGGACGCGAAGAACCTAGCAGCGCTCTCTCTCTCCCCCCCCTTTTTTTCCCCCCTCACAATTTTCCCATCTGTGCTCTTCAAC
Organism: Clarias pachynema; assembly: GCA_030014365.1. Lineage (NCBI taxonomy): Eukaryota > Metazoa > Chordata > Actinopteri > Siluriformes > Clariidae > Clarias > Clarias pachynema. The sequence goes on along the minus strand of JAQMYL010000008.1, from coordinate 8,100,621 downwards.
GGAAGAACGGAATACCGGGCGGGAAAGGGACGACGGTCGGATGAGAGGATGATGCCAGCGGGAGGAGGGGGGGCGGGGTTATGTTTTATTGGAGAAGTAAGATTCTTCCCCTGTTTTTCTGCACTGTTAAGTGACATCAGCAATGCGCTTGACAACCCCCTCCCCCCTTCTCTCCTTATCTCTCGCGGAGCTCCTGCACCTGCGGAGCGACTGTCAGACCGCCATCGTGCGCGTGGTGGACAGGCGAACACACAGACATGTTTTAAGTATTACTTTGAAGCTCTCTCTCCCTCTACCCCACCCCTCCTCCCCCCTGTGTAGTTTTACTGTATCCTGCCTTGGTGCATCACCTTTTCATTAAACAGTAGGAGATTTAACCTCACTGTCACCTTTGCCGACCTTTTATTTGACTTTTTTTTTTTTTTTCCTCAGTGATTTTTATTAGTGTTTTGATGGAAAATAAAAGTGATATTATTTTCTGACGTACTGCTGGTGCACGAGAGTTTAAAACGAGGCTGACCTTTGGTTAGTCTGGTTTAAGAGTAGAAGTTTTTGCCGCTTCATTGGCCCAGATAAATGTAACTTATTACCCCCCTGTGAGCGCCCTAGCACTACTTGCTTTCTGTAAATGGGGGTTTTCTTCATTTCCTGAACCTGAGAAATTGCCAGGTTAGTCAACAAGGTTTGCTATTTCTGCTTTTTCACAACAGTTTCTACCAGGGTTCATCTCCTGTTTAAAAGTTTGATTTGCTATTCAAATAAGGATATCCAATATCCAAATATGTATAATTATTATTGCCATCAATGTAACAGAGCTCTAGGTTTGACCCGTGTAGCTGAAGGGATGTGAAAATGAAATTGTTATTGTGTTGTCTGGACTTAAGACAAGGTTTAGGTCTTAAGCACAAATTGGGTCTTAATGAAAGTACATCGTAGATAATAATTTATTAGTGTCTTAACGCCTGGTTGTCTCTCGTTCCAAACAACATAGGTTCGTGAGGATGAATTTGAACCAGGTGAAAATATGTTCCTTCTGTAAGTATGGACAGTTATAATTCATGTTTCTTGTACATGACTGAAAGGAAAAGAAAATGAAATGAAGTTACTGTGTTGAAAATGGAGATGTGGAAGCATCTGCGTTTCACGGGTGTGTATTTATATCACGTGATCGATGGTTTCTCGCTTCATAGAACACCTTTATTCTCTGGTTTTGTTTCGGGTTTTTTTTGTAGAGATCTAGAAAATGTGGAGCATTTACCACTGACATCTTGCAGACGTACTTTTGCTAGCCCTTTTCAGATGCGAGCAGGAATATAGGTCATGTTTACTAATTTTAGGTTTTAAACACAAATTAGGTATGGATGTAATTTGTTACTGTTAACCCAGTGATGAAGTTGTGTCTCAGGTTCATGAGGATACAAATATGTTCCTTGTGAAATACGGAGCTGTTCATTAGTTGAGTAAATGTCTACTGAAATGTACTGATGTTCCGTTTCAATCTTCTAAACTCAACGTGTTTCCATGGAAACGAGGCAAGCCACCTCACCCCTTCTGACAAACTTTAACCCAGACCACAAAGCCATAACTGGGCAATAAAGTAGCCGATATCTCTTGAAGGTGTGAGAGGATGAGTGTTAAGTCGTCTTTCTCTAAGGTGAAATGTCAAGGTTATCCTTCCAACCTGATACAATTGGTTTGGTCATTTGCAGAGGACTGGCTGATTAAACAAGTAAATTCCTTTCCTTTTAACCCGTGATTGGAATCGCCAGGGAAATCCTGATAAAATATCACAATATTTACAAGCATATACAATATTTTTAGTGTGTAAGTGAATGTATAACTGTCTAAAGTCCGGTATATTGTATGTGTGTGAGTAAGGGTGTGGGAGAAATGAGACGGCCTCACCGGTTTCAATCTATCACTCCGGAAGCACAATGATAAAAAATGGCTGTCCTGATGAGGAATGATCCTAATTTCTGAAAATCACAGAGTTCAGCACTGAGACAAAATGGTGTCTGGGATTCTTCTTGCGCTTTAAAGGTGCAGAGACAACATTTACATTTGTGGAAGATTTATTTCGTTAAGTGCGATTATAGTTTTTGGCCACATGATGGCAATGTAGGGAAAGGGGACAGATTTAGTAAAATGGATCGATAATGCTTTACATTGTGTACTTTGTCGGACTTGAGAACAAATCGGACTTACGAATGTGCTCCCAGAACGGAACTTGTTCATAAGTGGGGAACTACCTGTATATAATAAAACTTGAATTCAGTGTGACAATACATGAATTGCCACACAAAAAAAATCAAAATACATCACTGAATTGATTATTCTATTATTATATATTGATTATCCTATCTCTATTTTTTACTTGGACAGGAAAACCTTGAGCCATAAGATCAGATTGAGCACTGCTTTATTACTAGTGGCGGTGTGGTTTCTGCTCCAGTTTTTGGGGAAAAAAAAGTTTTACTTTTAATGTCTTTTTGTAAACAGTAGAATGTAGCACCATAAGCAGTTCTTTGATTTCGAAAAACCTAAAGGAAACATCTTTAAACCTCACAAGTCAGTATATACTTTTTTTTAGAAAGCATTTTTAAGTAGAACCTCTTTAGGGGTAGACCAAAAAAAAAAAAAAAACACCTTTGAGGAGATCTTAGAATTCCTTAGAGCACTTGATGCTGCTGAAGACGTTTTTGTAGGCCAAACAAAATAATTCTGGTTTGCTTTTACTTGTGTAAGGTGTATTACTATTTAAGAAGGTATGAGATGACAAAATGAGCAGAAAACAGCAGAAGTGAAAGTCTGTCTCAGGGTAGTCCTAATAAAATGGTTGTGCAGTGTATCTCGAGACAAATTACAGAAATGTTAAATTAGGTATTAAGGTGGAAAAAACAGGGAAAAGGTCAGCTGAGGCAAACTGCTACACTGAATTTTTTAAAGTGTCTCCATGACTGTTGCTGAAACAACTCGACTCAAGAGGTCCTCGTAACATACCAGAGTTTCTCTGAAGAGGATCGTCATGGATAACAAAAACGCCGCATGCTCTATACAACTTAATTTATTTGAATGAATTTGTTTGTTGAGAAACGAGGCCTTAAAGATGATGGTAGGTGACGTCAATTCGGAATGAGGTCACTGTCTGTATAAATACATCGCAGTGCTGCCCACTCCGCAAAGTAAATGAATGCTTCTAATTTTACAACAGATGTCTCCCTCGCGTCAACGAAGCACATAATCAAGTGACAAAAAAAAAAAAAAGTCAAGTGTGAAAAAAAAGAAAGGACAGGGAGGAAATTTGTTGTTCTTGTCTTTTGCCTGAAATGAGATGGGACACTTAGGGCACCTGCGGTAGGAAGAATGAAAAAAAAAAGACTGAAAACAGAAATGAAAAGGTGAGATGAATATAAGAACTAAGACAGTATGATTTTCTTTAAGGGAAACGCCATCACATTGATCTTTTTTTATTATTATTCCAGATGTTAATTTACCGATAATGTCAATAACCATACCTAAGATAGCACTGGCAATAAATCAAAATTAATTGATGTAATCTTGTAATTTTTGTAATTCGGTTGATACTATGCTTAAGTAACTACTATGTGTAATCACATGAATTACCACACAAAAGTATCACAGTGAGTTGTTTCGGCAGCACGGACATCAAAAGATGAATCACTGCACGCTGCTCTTCGTTCGCGCAAATCACAAGTACATCACAATTTTTTGCTCGCACTGAAAACACTATCGGTGTGTCCTTGATGAGAAACCTGACGAGCGGTGACATTGGCGAGGAACAAAACTTCCAGAGATGTAGAAACCTTGAGAGGAACCAGACACATCAATACACATTCATGAGGGGTTACTCCAGGTTATTCACCTCTCAAAAACAAACAAATAGAAAAAAACATGGAAGGAAGTAGGTGGACTGAGTACACTAAATTATTTAGGTTTGAAGGAGTGTGTGAGATATGTTTAAACGGTGTCCTGGGACTGACAGTTTGTCTCCTTCTCAGCGATCCCATTATATATTCATTAAAGATGTTTAAAGAGCAGCTTGTAAGCGGAGCTTCAGCTTTACTCGGGTTTATTTCTGAGCCATAAACATGGCATGGTGATATTTACAGTACGTTCGGGATTCTATTATAATTATTACCCTTCTGTTAAATGCACTCAAACACAGGACGAATTCTTTGTAGAGTCGCGTTCTTACTTTATTAACTGTAGCTGCTGCTTATTGTTCTTTTGTTCCCTTCTCTTTCCTGGCTCGAGAAGCCATCAGTCTGAAGAAGGCGGCCGGCCAGAGGGTGCGAAGGTAGACAGCGAGAGCGGGCATCGGCCCAGTTAGTAAAACATCCTTCTGTCTGTAAGCGACGGCCTTCAGAACAGCGCGAGCCACATCCACTGGGTCCCGTCCTGCTGCCGTGGTTTTATCCATCACTGAGGAACAACAGAACCAGGTTAAAGTTAGTGTGTTTAAAGCGCGGTAACTGTTTAATGCGCCACAGTCGTCACTGTTACATATAAAGTAAGTGGAATATGAAGAATGGAATAAAACAACAGAAAATGTGGGAAAATAATCAACAACAAAGTATAAACGGCGTTCATGTCAAACCGGGACTTGTGATTAAGATTAAAGCATTTACATATAGGAGTCTTAAAGCACACTATAGCGAGAACTTTAGCAGCAGTAAAAAAAAAGAAAATGTCAATCGGGCAAACATTTTCAATTCAATTCAACTGGAGACTGTGCCAGGCCCAGGAGGTAACACTGCGAAGATCTTGGATGTACACATGTTGCTCCTGAGCTCCCAGTGATCCAGACACCTCTTCTGTCCTCTGCACCTGCTGACTCGTCCCTGTGCTGTACTGGACTTCATGATAACTAGGACAACTTCTGTTATACTGAACTTCCAGCAGCCTAACACACATGATGTCCCTGATGAGCAAGCCGAGGACGATGGCGACAGTGGCGAGGAAAAACTCCCTGAGATGGTAATAGGAAGAAACCTTGAGAGGAACCAGACTCAACAGGGGAACCCATCCTCATTTGGGTGGAAACGGATAGCAGGGATTGATCTGCATCATACTGTGTGTTAGGCGGCTGGAAGTTCAGTATAACAGGAGAGGTGTTGCAGTTAATATGGAGTTCAGTTCATTATTGGAGGCTCAGGAGCAAAACTGTAGAAGAAGTGTTAAAGAAGACTGTGCGTCTGTGAAAGATGATCCTGCTGATGATGAGTCTGCTGCAATCGTTTCCCTGCACATTCGGTGAGAAGAATGCTCTCGGTAATCAGCCTGGATTGATCACCAAAGGTGGCCTGTTTTTGCAATACACAACCTCATACTGGCCACTGCACCACTTGTACATTACAGGAACTGGGAGTCGGCTAGGAGTTATTACCACATCCCCCGCACAGCCCTGATCCAAGCTCCAAGTCTGTTGGGCCGTTAAAGGAATTCCTGGGAGGCCATCAGGCGATCTGATGGCCTTGGTGTACTGAGGAAACCTTCTATCTTGATGGTATGCAAGCATTAGTGAAACACTTTAGTGTATTAGTGTAACAGGGGATTATATACAGTGGCTTGCAAAAGTATTCGGCCCCCTTGAACTTTTCCACATTTTGTCACATTACAGCCACAAACATG
>JAQMYL010000008.1:8079413-8094869 GCA_030014365.1 Clarias pachynema | reverse complement strand
ATTCATGTTTGTGGCTGTAATGTGACAAAATGTGGAAAAGTTCAAGGGGGCCGAATACTTTTGCAAGCCACTGTAGTGTAATAAAGGTAGTTTTTACTCTCATAACTGTGTTCTGTTATTCTGCACAATCAAAAGTCCTGGTTTGACTTGGACTATGGAGCAGCGACCGATAACTTCCACATCAGTTAGCCAAAGATAATAATAACTGTTTATAGCTGCTAAATAACAACAGGAACTAACTTTCAACAAGGAACTAACATTTAAACGGATAAATTAAAAGTATGACATGTTGTTCTTTGATAACTGGGTAATTGTCAATGTTGTGAATTACTCTTGTATTCCACCCCTGTTGATTTTCCCAAACCAGCACTTCATGTCATGTTTTATTCCTTATATATTGTTTCAAGGTCTGGGTTCGATTCCCGCCTCTGTGTGCATGGAGTTTGCATGTGTTTCTCCCTGGGCTTGGTGGGTTTCCTATAGGTACTCCAGTTTCCTCCCACAGTCCAAATGTGTGAATGAGTGTGTCCAGGGTGTACCGGGGATAGGCTTCACATTTGTGAATGGTGTTTTTCAAAAACATTTACATTATGGCATTTGGCAGATGCCCTTATCCATAACGACTTACATTTTCATACTACATTATATCTCTATAGACATATACTTGAGGGTTAAGGGACTTGCTCAAGGGCCCAACAGTGGCTGTGGGGTTTGAACCTAGGACCTTCCGGACCATAGTCCAAAGCTGTATTAATAAAATTAGACCCTGTCCCTATTACTCTGATCTTCTTGATGCATATGATTCAGTAAATTGGAACTCTGGGTCTCTCCTATCCTACAAAGTTAAAGCCATGCTTACCGCCGTATTTGGATCCGTCTCCGGTAACAGCGTTAAGTGACAGGTTGGTGCGAATGTATCCAGGACTGATGACTGACACATGTAGGCCAAATCTTTCCACCTCGGCCCGCAGGCAGTCGAAGTACGCCTGCGTCGCATGCTTGGAGGCTGCATCTAAAAACGCCCAACAAAAGGTTCATATGTAAATTATTTCCAATCCTGAAATTAGCAATAACCCAATGAATTCCCCAATATTAAATGATGAGTTGTAGTAAATCCAGCTGTTTGTCATTCTACATAAATTCTCAAAAACGCTATAATCCTTCATTTCTTAGAGCCATGTGTTGAGAAATGTATAAGCGTTTCAAGCAATTTTAAATACATTTCAAGTTAAACATTAGAATTAAGACAAAGGGTCTTTGATTGTGGTGTGTTTGTTGCTGGTTTGAATATTTCAGAAACAGCTGATCTCCTGAGAAGCTGACTCATAATAGTCTCTCGAGTTTACACACAGAATGGTGTGAAAACCAAACCAGAAACTACATCTTGTGAGCGGAGGGTCAGCAGCCCGAATCATCTTGTTGATCGTAGATCAGAGGGGAATGACTAGACAGGTCTGAGCTGAGACGACGTCTGGAGTACGCTACATAAACAAAAGGATTTGGCCAAACCTGCAATGACATTGTATTCAAATACATCTACTGCAATATGGAGTTGGTTCCCCATTTTGCAGCTATGAGAAGAAGAGCTTATTCCAAGAAGAGCTTCCACACTTCTTGGAGGGCTGTCCACAAGATCTTGGAGTGTTTCTGTGGGAATTCCTGCCCATTCATTCTGTAGCGCATTTATGAGGTCAGGCACTGATGTTGGCTCGCAATCTCCGTCCCAGTTCATCCCAAAGGTGCTCGATGGTTTTGAGGTCCACACAGTCACAAGTTCTTCCACACAGAACTCATCAAACCATGTCGTTATAGTCGTTGCTTTGTGCACTGGGGCGCAGCCATGTTGGAATAGAAAAGGCCTTCCTCAAACTGTCGGCACAAAGTTGGAAACATAGCATTGTCCAAGATGTCTTGGTATTCTAAAGCATTAATATTAACAAGATCGTCCTTCACTTGGTATGAGGGGCCTGATTGAAACACCTGAATTCAATAATTAACAGGTTTGGCTGGAATACTTTTATCCACTCAAAAAAAGCAACTCTTAACAAATGTGTTGAGAAGAAAAGCATCTCAGAACTTTCAACATATCAAACCTTCAGTATTTCAGTCATTGAAACACCACACCTCGCAGTTTTTCAGTGCTCAGCTGGTCAGGCTGTTATTAATAGCCTCTATTTCCTGTTCTTGCCTGAAAGGAGGGTAACTTATTAGTCTTGCTTTATGTGTTATAGCTTTCAAGGTTGCTGCTTTTCTGCTCAACACGGTTGTAAAGTGACTATGTACAACATACCATATCCTTTTTAAAACTCAATCTAGCCATTTTCCTCTGATCTTCTTGATCGACAGGTCCGTATCCAGCCATAGAAACGTCACTCATTGTTTTTTCTCTCGCGCCATTCTGTGAAATCAATGCTATGGGCTGCATGAATGTGGGGTGTTCCTAATAAAGTGCACAGTGAGCCTGCATTAACACCCTGCAACAACAGGCCTTATGCGTACCTAAGCAGGAATGGAATACGTGTACACTCACAGGCGGATCTGTAGGGAATGGCGATCTTCCCCTGCACGCTGCTGATGACGACAATCTGTCCTGCACCTCGTTCCACCATGGAGGGAAGAAGTGCTGGGAAGAGGGAAGAATGAAGGGAAAACAAGATGAAAAGATGAGTTATATTTCAGGAGTCTTAACTCATCCTGATCCCTGCGTTAATCAACATACTAATGTAAAAATACATCTTTAAACCTAAATAAGGGTGCTCTGTAGTCACATTAACTAAACGGATCTTGCAGAGGAACAATACAGATGATGAAACTGTGTGCAATAGGAGTGGGTGAGATGGTCCAAGAGTTATATCTCTGTATTTTTAGGCTGAATATTGATACACGATACACGAGGGGCGTTCAGGTCAAAGCAGGATTTTTGACTGCGAAAAAAAAAAAAGACACATTTTAAAACCACTTTTAACACAACACAACAGTTATATCCAACTGAGTAATCTGATTGGACGAGAGGAAATCCACAAGTGGTGTCAATACACGGCAGGAGAGAGTGCTGTTGTGCTGTATTATCACCACCTGTGGATTGCCTCTCGTCCAATCAGATTAATCAGTTGGAACTAACTGTTGTATGAAGAGAAATAAAAGCGGATTTTACTCTTATAAACGTGTTCCGTTATTCTGCACAATCAGTCCCGGTTTGGCTTGAACAGCCGTCGTATTAGGATTTCTCCATATTATGTTGTTTACATTTGCTCCGATATAAATCTGCTTCCTCTGTACCTTGCGTTAGAGCGACAGGGCCGAAGTAGTTTGTCTCCATGACGTCCTTCTGCACAGACACGTGCGTGTCCAGGATGGAACCCCGAAAGCTAATTCCTGCGTTGTTAACCAGGACGTCCACGTGTCCGTGGCATCTCAGAATCTCCGCTGCTGCCCTGGTCACCGTTTCCGTGTCAGAGAGGTCAAAGGTCACTGTGCAGGGTGTGTAGGTCTGACCAGACGGAAAAAAAAAAAAAAGACAGAAATGACACCTGTCATTATCTTACATACTATAAACAGAGGCTTTTAGAAGTGAGAACGTAAATAAAATGGCTGTGCACCTTTTTGCCATCTGTTTTACCCCTTAACTCCTCTACGACCTCCTGTAGTCTCTTCTGGTCACGTCCACACAGGATAAGTCGCGCTCCGGCCACATGGAACACTCGCGCACATTCTGAGGAAACCCTACATGTGTTAGACCTCAAAACATTGGGAAACCCCACAGTGCTGCATATTAGCATTATTCTGTGCTAAGCAAAAACAAACAATTACACATTATAAACATTTTGTCCAATGTTTTGACCACCACAGTGGTGTAATGGTTAGCACTGTCGCCTTGCACTTCCAGGGTCCGGGTTCGATTCCTGTCTCTGTGTACATGGAGTTTGCATGTTCTCCCTGTGCTTGCTGGGTTTCCTCAGGGTTCTCTGGTTTCCCCCCACTGCCCAAAGACATGCAGGTTAGGCTAATTCCAAATTGCCAGCAGTGTGTGGGTGAGTGTATGTATGTGCCCTGTGATGGGTTGACACCATGTCCAGGGTGTACCCCGCCTTGTGCCCTAAGGTTCCTGGGATAGGCTCCAGGCCCCCCGCGACCTTGAATACAGAATAAAGCAATATAGATGGTGAGTGTGTGAGTGAAAGTCAAGAGTAGAATTATTTGCACCCCTAAAATTTACATTTCTACATGCTTCCGTGAAAAGATGCAGGTTAAGGAATATTTGGTCCACCAGAATATTTTTATATTCCCAAGGTCTGTGCATGTGGACGTCCTTCTTCCGTTCAGACCACTGGTTTAAAAAGCCTTGAGGCTTACCACAGGTTTAAATCTAGTCATTGCAAAACATTGCTGAAATGTGGAATTTGCGATCTCGTGTTTATGTGCCAAGGAAACATTTTAAACATGCTTTCCCAAGTGTGACCATTTTTAAATAAAGGGTTAATATCACTATAAAGTGTCTTTTGAGTCTTCATCAGAATCGGCTAATATGAACATCTTGCAGAAATGATATAAGATTTTATTAGAAATGACCAAATGTTTAGACACATATCAGTATGATTATAAGTCTCTTTAAAAGTGTTCCCCTCGTTTTATACCATTTCTTTTTATTGGGTGTGTGTGAGATTTTTTTCAGGTCCTACATGTGCTCTGCTAACTCCAGTAAGTGGATAAATTAAGATAATTTTCATATGTTCTAATCAAATTCTTTAATAAATGCTAATTTTTACTGTACTGTGTTTTGTTTAACATGTCCACCGTCGTAGTGAAATATTAATAAATACAAAAACTTTTCAGAAATTCATAATGTTATAAAAAGTTATATATATATGTTATAAAAAGTACAGGATCACCCTAAAGAATGAATCACTTTGCTACCTGAAGGTTTACTGTGTGCTCATTAAATGCTAACTTTAGCAAAAAAATGTCCACTCTGTCATGGTTCATCCTATTAACCTTAAAAAAATACACTGCCTGGCCAAAAAACAGTCACACACTCAAAGATTTCACTGACCGCCTTTAGTTTTGATTATGGTGCACAGTCTGGGGGTAAATTCATGTCTGAAAAATGATTCCTGGGCCTCCGAGAGTGGTGCAGTGGTAAAGTGCTCGCCCTATCATCTGGAGATCGCGAGCTTGATTCCCGGGTGATGCTGTAACCTCTCGCAGCTGGGGGTCTAGAGAGAGCTGATTGGCCAAGCTCTCTCAGAGGGGAGGGATGAGAGGTACTTAGTGCTCCCACATTAATCACGGCTCGACAGCCAATCAGGGAGAGTCACACCGCCCCCAACGGGGCGTGAGCGACTTGAAGCAACTCTAGATCATAACATTGCCTCCAGGTTGTACAGTGGCCACTATGCGTGATGGGTGCATCACTCCATGTGCTTCCCTTCTTGACGCCCCATCGCTCTGGAATAGGGTCAGTCCGAACTCATCAGATCACATGACCTTTTCCATTTATCCAAATTCTAATCTTTATAGTCTCTAACCAATGGAAGTGATCTCGTGTGTCTTCTTACATGACCACACAACTGTTAAGTCCCAATCCTATGAGTTCATTACACTGTACATGCAGAAATGCTCTTACTTTCACTATTAAACATAGTTGACAGTTCTTTTTACAATGGACCTTTACTACATATATGTGATCTCCATTCATTATTTTTTTTTACCACATTTATTCCATGAAGTTGAAGGTGCAGCACTATACCTTGCATGTTTTAATGATGTGTCGGACAGATCAACCCTTCTGAAATAGTGCCAGTCAATATTGTTGAGAAGGGGATAATATATATTTCTGAAAATGTACATTTTATAAACACAATTTAATGAAAATGTATTTATTTGTCTGCCGTCGGTGGGTTACCACACCCCATGCCGCATACAGCACCAGTCCCATTCTAGAGATTTTTAATTAACATTTGTTAAATGTCTAACCAGTCTGTCATGCAATTCTTCATTCCAACATAGTACATTTATAATACAAGTAAACCTGAGTATTTTAAAATTCTCATTAATCGTGATTAATCAAAGACTATGACTGTGATTAACTAGATTAAAAAAATTATAATCGATTGACAGCACTAGAAAGAATCCAAGAGTCCTTACTTGAGGCGTGAATGAATTACAAAGAAATCTGTTCATATCCAGCTTGATGAAAAAGTCAGACTGTTTGTAAAACTTATTGTATTCAATCACTTTGCATCATTTGCATGAAAGGTGCCAATAGTTTAAGAGTTGACTTTATGCATAACAGCCATCATTCATGTTTTTATGCTTATTACCTTTGCCCAGGCCGGAACTGGCTCCAGTGATCACCACAACTTTATCTTGGAGAACTTGCTTTCGTCTCTTTCTGTGGATCATCCGCAGTAACAGCAGCAGACCAACTGCACCTACAGCTAGCGGCACCACACCCACACCCGTTAAACGCTCCATTCGCCTACACACACACACACACAACATTTGTCTACCAGGTATTCTTAAACTCAAGGGTTGAAGAGTCAAATATATTTTCATGCTTTATATACAATACTGTGCAAATATAGTCTTGCGCCAGCCCTCATTTCTTCTTTATTTTTGCTTCGCAAGAGACAGACTTTCTTATATATTAAAATAGTCTTGAGGAATAGTTCTCCAGGCTTCCTTTTTTTTTTTTAGCTCTCACTTTTTTTAGCAAGTTTTTGTCTTTCATTTTCAGTTCAGTTTGTTAAGCCACACAGTGACACTATAGTATGTATCATGTAAGTATTAAAAGCATTTAATTTAAGGCATGAACCAGTGAGAAACAGGTGCACATGATAACAGATGATCAGGCCGGTGATTAGTTTACTGCTGATGCTGAATGCTGAGGATCAAACGAGCGGGGAAATGAGGTTGCTGCTGAGGCACTTTGCAGCCTGTCGCAGTAAAACTTCATTATTTCATTGAATATGAAGAAACTATGGGGGTCGAGACTTTTGCACAGTACTGTATCAAACGGCATGTACAGTAACAGAGCCGATATCTGATCAAATGTATTAGAACAGGACAGAAGAACAAATACAAAATTGTAGAAAGAGCTCATGGAGCAGTGGTCATGGTGAGGAGGATCCTGAACACTGTGAGACTTCATACCACATTGTATTGAATAAGGTGTGTTTGTAGAGGGGAAAAAGAAATCATCATACGGTCAGGCCTCCGTACTTTAGCCCTTTGCCAAAATGTACTCTGACCTTTTTTTTTATTGCCGCTCTCCTCCACACGTTACACCAACAAGAAACTTGCATCTGGTGACAATTTTAAACCATTGCATACAGTCTTGGTGTCTTTTCTTACTTACTTACTCAAGTCCACACATTTTGGACAAGAGCATTCTGTGACGTCACACTATTTTTAAAGCTGTGGATTTTTCATCTCTAAGTAGTCTGAAATGCACAAACAAACTAGACATACAGTCAGGTCCATATGTTTTGGAACAAAAGGTATGTTTTTGGGGGGGCATTTGGCCTCTGGACACCATTTGAAATGGAACACTCAAGATGTGAGCGAAGTCAAGACTTTCAGGTTTTGACAAAAATGTTGCATTAACCATTAGAGCCATTTTCACCCCGTTTTTTGGGGGGCTCATAAACAAATGGCCAGATTAAAGGCCTGGAGGTGGTTATGGGTTTTACATTTGCAATTAGTAGCTGTTCACTCAAACTCTTAACATAAGGTCCAAAGATGTTTCCATACAGTACAAGTGAAGGAAAAAAAAAAAAAAACATTCATCACATCAGAGGGAGACAGCAACAAAAAAAATCCAACCGTTTGGAAAATTCGTAAAAGGAATGTATTAACTGGCAAGCTCAGCAATAGCACAAGACCTGAAAGACATCTAAAGTGGATGACTGCAGAATTCTGTCCATGGTGAACGAGAACCCTTTCCCAACATCTAGCCAAGTCAAGAACACTCTTAAGGATGTAGGCGTGAGATTTCTTCACTGGCCAGGACATCTGGTCATCTGATATCAACCCAAAAGTCTTCTTTTACTGAAGACAAGACTGAAGGCAGAAAGACCCAAAAACAAGCAGCAGCTCTGAGCAGCTGCAGTAAAAGCATCTCAAGAGAGGAAACTTCATGCAGTTGTTGACTTTGTCTGGTTTGATATTATTGTAGTTTTTTTTTTTTTTTCCATTATTTATGAGCCACCCAAAATGCGTTGCATGTGTATGAAAATGGATGTAATTCCTGAATGGTTAATGCCACACTTGTGTCAAACCTCTTGCATTAAAGCTGAAAGTCTTGACATTCTTGAGTGTTCCATTTCAAATTCAATGTAGAGCTGTACCAATGCAAATGGCCAAAAAAATAATTCTCTGTTTCAAAATGTATGGACCTGACCGTATGTCTAGTACATTTGTGCATCTCAGACAGGTGGCATGTAGTGAGATGTGAACACACACTACGCCCAAAAAATTCACAGCTGTTGAAGTCAGATGGCAATTCAGTTACAGCAGTGCGACCTCCCAGAACGCTTCAGCTCCAATGGGAATTAATGATCCAAACAACACAAGTCTGTCATACTTAATCTACTTAAATAGTTCATGTGACGTGCTGGAGATGGTTTGAGAATGTCTATTTCGATCTAGTTTTTGGATCATCATCTCGTTAAAGCATTCTGACTCAATCGAATCTAAACCTCCTGGCAGAGCCAATATTTCTTCTTAGTTGGTTTAATAAGGAGAGGAAAAAAATGTGTCAACGTTTTTATTCCATAATTATAATCAACAATAATCCGTCTTTGTTAAAAGCACTTTGTTTTTACTTGTGAATTTCACAAAAAATTTGACGTGTGGAAACAGGAAATGGTCAAGAACCAAGCAGTTGTTCCTGGGGACTTCAAGCAATTTAAGAATGAAAAAAACAACAACACATTAACAAGGTAATCACTGTCGCCTTGCACCGTTAGGGTCCGGGTTAGATTTCCGGCCAAGTTCGATTCCCGTCTCTGCGTGCATGGAGGTTGCATGTTCTCCCCGTGTTTGGTGGGTTTCCTCCCACAGCCCAAAGATATGCAGATTAGGCTAATTGGCGTTGTGTATATGTATGTGTGTGTCCTGCAAAGGATTAGCACCCCTTCCAGGGTGTACCCTGCCTACTTATTTTTCCGGAGGTTAGAAAGGTTTCACTACTACAGTAAATCAGTTAGCTTCTTCGGTCAGAAGGAAGTTAGTAAGAAGTTCCATTCCCGGGTCAAAAAAAGGGGGGGGGGGAGGGGGGGGTTCGATTCCCATCTCTGGGTTCGATTCCCATCTCTGTGTGCATGGAGTTTGCATGCTCTCCCCGTTCTCGGGGGGTTTCACCGGGGTACTCCGGTTTACTCCCACAGTCCAAAGACATGTAGGTTAGGTTAATTGCCGTACCCAAAATTGCCCGTAGTATGGGTGTGTGTGTGTGTGTGTGTGTGTGTGTGTGTGTGTGTGTGCGCCCTGCGATGTATTCGCACCCTGTCCGGGGTGTATACCGCCTTGTGCCCCAAGTCTCCTGGGATAGGCTCCAGGCCCCCGCGACCCTGAATACAGGATTAAGCGGTATAGAAGATGAGTGAGAGTGAGTGAGGTTGTACCTGAAACCTTCTGGTACGAGAAGGATTTTCCACTTGCACTTTATGCTGAAACGTGTGCCTTTTGTCCCTTAGGTGAGTATATACTGCTGATTCAGGCCCTGAGGTCTTACTCCTACCTGAGGTGGAACATCCTCTTATTTTCCTTTTTATTACTTATGAGACCAAAATTGCTTTTAAGGAAATCAAACAGAACCACTCAAGACTTTTTTCTTTGAGGTCATCTGAAATCAGTACTCTATCAGAACCACACAGACCAAATGATGTACTGAAATTATAAATCACCTCCTGATGTGACAACATCAGTTCTAATACATTAAAAAGTAAACATTTTGTATTTAATGTATACACACATGCAACATAGTCAGAGGCCTTTTTTTTTCACCTATGGATCCAAACCTTTTGGCCACCCTGTATTTCATTGTGGGAGAGTGGCGGCTCATGCAAGTAAGGCTCATCAAAAAGTCAGTGGTTCGAGCCCCAGAAGCTCCAAGCTGCCACTGTTGAGCCCTTGAGCGAGGCCCTTAACGCTTGCAAAAAATATATATTTATTTCATTTATTATGCTGTAAAGGACATGTTTATTTCCTATTCATAAACTGACAAAGTTAAATGTATTCATTTATCTTCTATACTGCTTATTCTTTAAAGGGTCACGAGAGGCCTGGAGCCTATCCTAGGAATCTTTGGGCATGAGGCCATCCACACACGTGCACACACACACACAAAACAGGTAATCTGCCTACACCAATTAACCTAATCTGCATGTTTCTAAACTGTGGGAGGAAACCCACCATGCACACATACCCGAGGTAAGGAATCAAACCCTGGACCCTGAAGTTGCAAGGCCACCACTACACCACAATGCCGCTTATGAGAAACAAAATATTTTACATATATTTATTTAAAACTAGAGGTTATTACAACCATTAGCTACCATTACCTGTGAAGGAAGTGTGCGGCCACGATCATAGTATGACATAATAGATGATGATGACGCTGCCTGCTGTTATAAATCAGAAAGGTACGCCTGTGACACGCGCTCAGTGTAACATAATGGCTGGTAATCACATATGACACCCAGACTATGACATAAAAGCTGATTATGTGCTTTTAAAGAAGGCTGGTCTATAAAATCGGCTAAGAGAAAATGAGACCTAAAACTGGCGTTAATATAACCAACGTACTGGATTTCAACCACCATTAAACTAGAAAAAGGAGGAGAAGACTACCTGTGGAAACAAATAGAATTTTTGTTTTATATATAATTCATGAATAAAATAAATAAACCTCAAGTAGCTTATTTAGATTTGAAGTGTATCTGTTGGATGTTCCTGCTTTGATCTTAATTTAGGGTCAGATTTGTATTGCTTTAATAAACACTAATAAGAATTGAATGGGTAGAGAAAAGCTTAAGGTTCAATCAGGACTAGTACACATCTGGCCAGATGCTCCATTCGCACAACTGTATTTACGTCTACGGTTAAAAACAAGATATTTGCACGAGTTTCTGTGTAATATCAAGAGATTGTTGATCTTCTGTAATGTTTATAACCGACTTTCACTCTGTATCCCTTTAACCTACCATCCCAGGAACAGGCTCGTGGTGTGAAACATTAAATTAATAAACAAAATTAATCTCTGCACAAGCGTAATTACTCTAACATAGCGTTAAAGTAACCGCGTGAATACGTGAAACCTTGTTGAACAAGCAAGGAGCTAAATATATCCGTTATATTTGTGTTTGTGTTTATACTTACCTTGAACCAGGACACATGTGAACAATACGGAAGTGACCGAGGGGGCGTGGCCTCTACTGACCAATAGGAATGAGCTCCAAGGCGGCGTCATTGAGAGGCGACTTGAAGTCATGCTTAAAACGCATGCGCAATGAGTAAGCACAAATTATACTATATTCAGAACCTCACATTGTTCTTGTACCCTCATCCTTCACTATACAATAAATGGCCTTATTTAATGCTATTCCCTCGCCTGCAGTCATGTGCGTGTGTGCTCTGTATGATATGTTATACAAGTGTAGATGAATATTAATTTAAAAAATACTCAATTTCGGATTAATGTAGTTAATAAGTTAATTTCCTTCATCATTTACATTAATAGCATTATACTATACTAACACATTTACTCTATATGTATTAAATTTCTCTATATTATATTCCCTATAATTATGTACGTCTGTGTATTTAATGTAGTTAATTCCCTTCATCATTTACACTACATGTATTAAATTTCTCTATATGATTAGATTCACTAATAATTACATCTATCTATCCATCTATCAGTTTATCACCACTTTATGTTATCACCTTTTTCATAAAAGACAAGGAGACAATAAGGAAAGCGAAAAAAACCCAGCTTTGTGGGAAATTTATATTTACACCGTGGCATAAAACCCCTTTGCGTATACAAACGCAGAAATCTTCAAAACAACTGCAATAAGCTCTTTGATGCCTTCTAAAATAATAATTAAAAAAAACAGCTGCAACATGTAAATTAATAAATAATCCAAATAATTTACAGCATGTTATAAAAGCACAGTTCAATGCTTAAATCTGTTATGGTCTATTTACATTCAAAACATTCATTCCATCACAGACAGAAGGCTCACAACCATCGATCACTGGCTTCAATTAAACTGCATACGATAAAAGGTAGTGTTGAAGGTCAAACATCAAACCGTAGAGCAATCGGTTACTTTAATTTAAGGATTCTTAAAGTAATAGATTAAATATACATTTTCTCCTTAAATACAGCCGTTTATTTTTCTTTAGCGTTTTGTTCGTGTTGAAAATGTTTTGAATTAGTTTTAGTCTTTCCCATGATAACAGGACACAAAAAAGAAACCCCTCACGATCAGTGTTTTATGTAAATTTGGGTAAAATCTGAAAAAGATGTTCAGATCGAAGCCATAGATTATGAAGACAGACTGTACATGGATGTTGTGTACTATGTACACACTCATGGCTTTTTCAAGATGATGAGCGAAGACAGATCTACAGATCTATTGCATCAATGAAGAAACAATGTCACTCAGACAAAACGGCTGAGCGGCAGCCTTGGCTCACTCGTGCATATACACAGAACAGGACGTAGGACGGACGAAAGAAGTGGACACGACACAACAGGAGGCGATATTTGTTCTGATATGGCAGATTTCTATACATGAGGTTGCTTTGTAAACAAATTCGTTTAGAAAGTGGCCCAAGCGTGGCGCGTGAAATGCACTCCACGGACGAAATGATGGGCAGGCACACACCCATACACGCATTGATTTGATCCTGATGATCAAGGATCATGACAGTTTTTTTTTTTATTGCACTTCCCACAAGGTGAATCACATGAAACACATTCTCTCCTTCACCCCCGAACTAGAGCCCTTCCGCAGCGCTGTGGTGATATAAAAAGCTCCTCCTGAAGTTTTGCCTCAGGCTCATGGAGGAGGGAGGCTCGTCTCGGAGACGGACAGCTCTTGGGCGAGGTCGTTGAAGCGGGCGATGTAGTCGACGCTGTTCTCGCTCATCATGCAGGCCAGCTGGGTATCCACCTGGAGAAACAGGAAGGGCAAGGAGGAATTAAAACGAGTCCATAACAATATAAATATATATGGATCATATGCGACTTTGTAGCATTTGCACACATTTTTGCTAGAATCAGCATAACTCAAGGAATATTTTCCCTTTATTATTTAAACCTTTCCCACCCATTACCATTCTGCATTTATTATTGTCCAAAGTCTATAATCTGACTTTTTTTTTTTTTTTCCCCGCTATGACAAGCAGTAAAAGTCTGAGTCACACCAGGAATGCGTCAATCATTAGGCAGTTATTCTTCCCAATGTTTATGTGGCTTATAAAAATGTTAATAACTTTTGCGATTAGGCCACAAACATGGATATGGAGTAAACTGTGCACAAACAACCAATTACACATACACTTTGCATATCAGTACAGGTATTTAAAATGCTTTCTACATGTTCACGAAGCCATATTAAATCCCATTAGAATCTGAAGACACATGTAGAAGACTCGTGTGTCAAAAGGGTCTCCGGGACCGAGATTGGCAAGGAAAAAAGAAAAAGAAAAAAAAAGACGAAGCATAGTGGCGGTAGCATCACATTACAGAGATTAAATGTAGCATTTTACCAGGGACGTGGATGAAGGCAGATAGAAAGTGATCCTTTTCTGGTCTGCAAAAGACTTCAAACTGGGATAGAGATTCCCCTTTCAACGCTACACTGGACTGATTCCCCAGTGGTCTCAATCCCATTTTTATTGAGCTTCACCAATTAAGCACACTTCAATTCCTATGTGTAATGCTATAAAACATGTACATTTTAATGGCATCCTACAGAGCTTTACTAGGTACCAAACTCTATGCTATCTTGTATATATGCTATACAAGAGTATGCCATCTTGAATACTCATGGTAGGTAATACATGCGTCACTTTTATCACTGCAGGTGAGGATGTAATGTGAATATCCAGTGAGATTGCCTCTCACCTCAACAACATCAGGCAGGCCACGGGCCTGAAAGGAATCATGGGAGTTACTGTCAAGCAGGCTGGGGCCGAGTAAGGCTGTACCACTGGAAGGGCCTGCAGGGGGTAGCACAGTCCTCCGGGTTTTATCTGGTGACACCAGACTTGCTGTGCGAAGGAAACAGAGGCAGAATTCAGATTAGATCGCGAGTCTGTGTAATTGTAGGGAGTCACTTTGCATCACATAACTTCTCTGGTTATGAAAACTACAGTGAGGCTTCTTTGCATAATTCTGCAATTCCATGACTGCACTTTATAAACTCTACATATAGGATTCATTTGCATATAGGATTTACCTGGGAGTTTCGAATTTGCCTAAAATATAATTTGCCTCAACGCTCAAAAAGGTTAGTTTAAGGTATATAGTATCAGAAGTGCTTTTTCTTCTTTGCAACAAATTACAAATGAACACAATTAACAAGCTTTTTAATGATTTCGGTTTTAGTGGTCGCAAGAGACTTTGCTTTAAACAAAAACAAACAAAAGACTAAAATAGTTTGGTATGTACGAGACAGACACTCACAGAGCAGGCAGCCCAGAGTCGAGTCACTAGAGTCACTGGGGTACCACTGGGGATCGTGCATAGGTGAAGGCATCCAGCTATGACTGGGACTGTCTGGGAGGGAGGGAAGAAGCTTTGACCTGTCACTCCCATTGACCTTAGGGGGAGAAAGAGCTGATCCTTCACCTGGGGAAGATGGACAGAGGCACAGTGAGAGATTTGTCTAGGAAATTAGTGTCACCTGAGACAACGTTGTGATGCAGCCAAACACAATACAGAAATTTAAAGGGAAAAAAAACAAAAAAAAACAATTGAAATTGTATTTGTTTGCAAAACTTAGCATGTTATAGCTTAGTAGCACAAAACTGCAGCAGGAGTGCAAAAATAGCTAATGGCAGGGGTGGACAAATTGCTAGACAGGATGTCTGTTGTGTATTTATTTATTTTTTTGCTTGTTGTTGTCAACTTGTTGCCCAGTGACTAAGTTCACACAAGAACCAGGTGACCAAAGAAAATAGGGGGGGGGAGGGGGGGGCATTCTCCCTGTATATATACATATTTAAAGTTAACGTACATTAAACATTTGTGTGAAGACTTGAATGTGCACCTTGTACAGCAAGCAAAGAAACAAATTTTTGCAAATCATGGTCATTCATTGTCCATTTCTGCCTGACATGGAAATATCCAATGGAAATGACTTCATTGGGGTACCGAACCAAGGTCAGTAGAAATAAAATATATCCAAACATACACAAAAATTGCCCTCATCGTCA
>JAQMYL010000008.1:8058635-8079403 GCA_030014365.1 Clarias pachynema | reverse complement strand
ACTCCCCCCCCCCCCCCCCCCAAAAAAAAGGTTACCATTTTGAAAAGACAATTAAGTAGATCTGAAGTTACTGGAACTGGGTTAACAACCTGCACCATCAAATTTGTGAAAGAAAGGTGGTGAGAAGTTGCATGTCAAAAAAAACAAAGTAAAAAAAAAACAAAAAGTAGTAATCAAAAAGTAATGCACACAAAATATATGAACAGGATTGGGACTAAACAGCGGAGATTAATCAAAAAAGGCTTTAATCTGCTAGAGATCAAAAAGATTGGGACTTTAAAGTAAAGGGAAAAGTTGGCATGGTCAGATGTGTTCAGACTGACCCTATACCAGAGTGAAGGGTACATCAGGGTAAAAAGGGAAGTGAAGATGAAGAGATGATCATGCCCACTGTACAAGCCTTTGCAGGCAGTGTGATGATCTGCGGTTGCTTCAGTTGGTCGGGTCTAGACTCGGAGATGTTATGTGGCAATAAAATGAAGTCAGCTGATGACCAGAATGACCAGGTTATCACATCAATAGAGTTTTCCTTCCCTGGTTGGACGGGCATACTCTCCAAGACACAAATAATGAAAAAAGGTGGTTCTGGGATCATGAGGAATCATTTTCTGGGCACCACATTGTGAGCTATAATCAAAGCTTAAGTTTATATCCATTCTATTTTGGTCCTGCCTACAATTCTGTACTGGAATGAATTATCTGCAAGACGGCTAATATTACTGAAAATGAAAAATGTCCTCATGAACAACCAGAAGTACGTTCACTTACCCCCACCATAGTGTGCAGAACTGATGGCAAGCTCGATAATGGAGTCGCTGATGTGAGTGTGAGGTTCTCCAGGGGGGAGGGATTCGTCTGGGGGGCCTGGGAGTGAGATGTCCAATAGAGATGCGACACTAGGAGGTGCCAATAGGGAGTCCCCACCCTCTGGAGATGGTGGAGGGACGCCGTTCTGCAAAGAACCCTAATAAAGCAGTGAGAGGCAGAGAGGAAAAAGAAAAACAAGGCTGAATTAGATGATCATCATCATCAAGTTGCTGATTTCTCTATCATTTTCTAATACATTCATGTATATATGTATGACATACTACTACTGTCATACTAACCTACTGTCAGAGCTGATGTTTAAAAAAAAAAAAAAAAAAAAGTCAGAACTAAGGATCAACAGCTTTAAGGTTTTAGTGTGTATAAGATAAAGACCTCTGTCTCTTGCTGCAGCAGCTCATGACTGGGCTCGGGCTCGGGCTCAGGATCCGGCTCGGGTTCAGGTTCAGGTTCAGGGTCAGAAGGTGCTGGGGGTGTGGTGGGCTCAGGTGGCAAAAGACTCGAATTTAGAGCCGGGGTATCCACAGCAGGGGCCTCTACATCTGGACACGGGCTTCCTGGGATAATGCCTGCAGATTTTGCTGCCAGGTCAATTGCACCTTTATTTAAGCATAAGAAACAAATCAATCACTCTCTAGTGAAAACACACTTTCAAGGGTCAAATGTCTGAAACTTATAAAGGAGTAACCTTACTGGACAGTTCGTTAGAAGAAGCAGTACTTGTTGTAGTGGACGCGGCTTTGAGTGCAAGGGGACGAGAAGACGACAGTCGACTTTGGATGGGACGAAAAGAACCAGTGCCTGGAGGAGAAAATGCAGAGAGGGATAAAATAAAAAAAAATTAAACAAGAGAGAGAGAGAAAGAAACAACAGAAAGCCATTGAGATGCGTCTTATTTATTTCAAATTTGTATTTTATTCTGTTAAATGTTAACATTTGTACAGACAGCTGATCTGATATTACCAGTAGCTGAAGAGCTGGAAAGAATTGAGAAAGAGCACACATGTTGGGACGCATCTCCTGTTGTTCGAGGCAACAATGTTCTCTGCAGGAAAGAAACGGGAGAAACGCCTGGATTTTGGTTGTGGACGATTGATTTACTAAGGAATAAAAGATACACTTTGATGCAACGAAATAAAAAAAGCGGGCGCCTTGTACCTGCACAACAAGCGGCTTCCTCAGTGGACGGCCCCTTCCGATTTTCCGTGCCTTGTGGAAGAAAATGTCTGACTGGGAAAAAAAAAAAAAAACCACTGTACTGTTAGTGAAGTGAAAAATTAATTGACACAAAAATCCTGATGTCCAAGCTACTACTAATAGTAATTCACCATAATCAACATCGTTGATAAGTTGTGCAGATTATAAACAAACTGGAAAACAATAGAATAACCAACCTATGGTCGACTAAAGAGCAAAAATCTTACATTCCTTAACCAGCATCAAGAGACTCCCGCAAATACCACATTTAAAACGTGACTGTCCTACTATACTCGCTCGTGCAGCACATGGAACAAAGCAGAGTCAATAAATAACAAACCGAAACACACAGTCACTTTTTCTTTATTCCTTTATAAATATCAGCATTTGTGAATTTTTAAGAGACAATCGTTTCCTCTTTTCATCCAGACTGTGTGCAGCCGTGCTGAATAGTTGCTCACCGTCACAGCCCACATGCATGGAGAGGTACGGCAATCCCAAGCTGCCTCGGCCGGAACCGTGAACCGCTCTTTATTTCTCTCTTCATGATTATCGTTGTAATAATGATTTTAGTCTTTTTAGTATACGCGGAGCCTTGTACTCTCTGCAGAGGAGCTTTTTTTTTTTTTTTAGGGCTTCTGCTACAGGTTGGCGAGTGAGTGTTGACTCACTTTTCAGATTTAGCTGCTGCCTTTGCAGATAACTTCACAGTTTGTTGTCTTAAATGGCAAATAAGATTTGTTGTTTTGAAGCTTTTGGCAGACATTCTCTCCCCCCCCCCCCCACCATGTGGTTTTGATTTAGAAAAACTGCATATTGCAAATTCCCAGAATAGCGACGGCATGTTGATGTGGCTTTTGACTCTTGTATTTTCCATAAATCACGATAGTATCGGTTTATGTGACCGGCTAGTTTACGGACAACCGATCTGTAAAAATTAAGTGATTAAGTCAATAATACCGTGGGAGCATTAAACCTTACACCATATACTTTTAGATATTTAAACTATGTATGATTGTGCACAATCATCTCACTATACACCTCAAAGAGTGTGATTTTGAATCACATTAGCGTTCGTTTGTGTTATTTGCTCTAATGCAGATGAGTACTCACACTGATCGAGTCCAGCTGCTGACGGAAAGCCAGCTCCGCCTCTTTATTGGGAGAGAACATCCGTACGTGTCGGGAGCTGTTCGGTGGCAGCGTCGTCGGAACAGCGAACACACCCCCGTCGCCGTCGCTGCCAGAAACCAACAGTGAACGTGGTAGATTCCGGCCGCCTGTGGAGACAACAACCGGAATTAGCACATGAGCCTAAGTGCACCCTTGTCTCGATTCCAAACCACTCGGACGGGTTCGCTGATTAATCGAAATCGTCCTACTGAAGGGAGAGATGTTTTTTTGACATTTAAATACCATCTATAATGAATCATATTAACTGAACATTCAAAAATGCCTCTGATGAATGAAAGTCTTCATATTTATATTGATGTTTTGTACCTGAGCCAGCGGCATTAGGCAGTGTTTTGGCGCGTATTGTGTGTTGCTGCCGCCCACAGTTGGGACTGCGAGTTCCCACAGCCTGGGTTTTGCCTGGCGGTGTCAGGGATTGTTCTTCCTGACCCGGCTTGATGGGAGACGTCCCTACTGAACACATGTCTGAAGCCTGGGATAATGACAGCAGGAACAAAAACAGTGAAGAAAAGACAAAACGTTTTGCAAAATGTAACCTGTAGCCATCATTTGTACGCTTAAATCCATGGTTACTCACAGGTTTGGGGTTGACCTCCGAGGAGACGAGTCTGAGGAGGCACCGGAGCACGTTGTGAGTGGTGGGAAGGGCTGAAGGGCGGGGCTTCGGCTGCCACTCGTATTCTAACTGCAGCTTTCCGGGCTTGCCCATCATGAGGTAGAGTTCAGCTAGGGTGACGTTTTCCGAGCCCTGTGAGCTCCAGCCGTCCTCGCGGATCTGCTGCGGCGAGCGAGCGGTCACGGACGCGTCCTCCACACGACCCGGGAGATCAGGAGGAGGAGGAGGTCCATCTGCTGTGGCCCCACCTGCTGGAGGAATCTCTGTACTGTGGTCCGTAAGAACGGGCTCTCCTGGACTGACGGCGTCTTTACTCACTTCGCTAGAACACATCGGGGACTGAGACGTGCCCAAAGAATCGGAATTCCCAGTTCCGCCGCCTTCCTGTCCTGGTAAAGGCGGGAAACTTGAAGATGGAGTGACAGAAGAAGAAGAAATGGTAGTGTTTTGGGGCATGCTTAAAGTGCTCTCTGCTCTGGGAGTGTAGTTGCTGCTTTCTGAACTCTCGGGTATTTGTCCATCAGCTCTTTTTACGTCTCCACCTCCAGAGACAGCCTTCCCTGGTTTCCCCGTCCCTCGGACAGGCTGAATCCCTAGGATCTGGGCCGCTGGCAGGTCTCGGATGCCTGGTCGACCGCGCCCGGTCTCCTGCCAGTACACAGTACAGGTGGCCTTGGAGTGAACCACACGTGCTACTTCAGGTAAGACGGTAACCGTGCTGCTTTCTGACGGGTAAAGGAACAGATCTTCGGACTCGCCGGGCATCGTCACGCCTGCTAGTGCTTCCCGTTCGGCTAGACTTTTAAGCTAGACACGTTAAGGTTAAGGGTAGAAAACGTCATACAGATGCTGCGTGTTGTATTATATACGACAAACCACAAAAAAAAAAGACAACTTGCTCACAGGTCATCTTGCAGTGTCTTAAACCTGCACTGTCCTTAACATCAAGGTCAATAACTCCATACTGATCATTCCCCACTAGAACGTGGGCAATATTAAGTACCCCCCCGCCCCCACAGGCTCAATAGCTAATAGAACCCAGGCTTTAATTAATTACTTTTTTTTTTTCCAGTCATTCTGATGTAGACTGCAGATCATCGACCCAATTTCAAGCAAGCTTTAGCTGTTGGGCAGATGGTCTCAAATTTGCCCCTAGAACACTCTGGTATACCAAGGAGCCCATGGTCAACTCCAGGACTGCAAGGTACCACGGTCCTGTGTCTGCGAAATAAGCCAAAATCATCACCCCTCCAACACGGCAGTGCTTAAAGGTGTATGAGGTGTTTCTGCTGAAATGCGGTGTAAGACCAATTCCACTTTGGCCTCATCTGTCCATACGACATTGTTCCACAAGTCTTGTGGTTTGTTCTTTCATGCTTCCACGTTCTTTGCAGACATAAGAGCACCCAAACAAACAAACCATACTTGCTCAGTCTTCTTCTAATTGTGCTTTCATTTACTTTAACATTCAACATGCTCACTGAAGCCTTCAGGGTCCGAGATGTACAGTAGACCTTTTTTTTTTTTGTATTTTCCTGACCTTGGGGTGATTGTTGCCAGTGGACGTCCCAGCACAGTCTTGAATGCTCTTCACTGTGACTTTACAATGAATAAACCTCTCATTGCAATCATGAACTCCAAATTGTTTTATAAACTTTTCCAGATGAATGTGCAGCAGGACTTGCTTCTTTAACACCACAGCACTGTCTTTCTGTCTTGGCATTGTGTTAACACACACCTGAATGCTCTAGACCGGCAAACCTCTGCTTTTAGAGCTCTGAACAGCTGCTGCTGATTAGCAGCACTTGGCTGCAACTTTCCCTCTTAAATCCTGTGGAAGCGGTAAAAGGGTACTTAGCATTGCACACATTTTTTTTTCTCTCTCTTTCTTTTCTTTTTAGCTTTATTTTTATTGTTAAACAAATAATGGCATCGTGAAAAAAAATAAGTTGTTATTCATCTGTTGTTAATATCAAAGTTGTGTTTGCCCAATACTGATCCGCTATGATCAGATAATACTGTTTAGTTTTTTTTTGTTCTATGTCAAAATGCTGAAATGGCAAGATTTAACAAAATACAAAAAAAGAAGAAAAAAAAAAAAGAAAAAAAACACTTCCTCAAATAAAGGATACAATCCGCTGGTCCTGAACAGCCCATTTTTGCTTCAGGAACTCGATAAGAGTGGACACTTTCCTGTGCAACTCCACGACCATCCTGAAACAAACATTCCACACATCATTAACCATTCAACAGGAAAAGAACAAGACGGTCCATGTGGCGCAGTCCAGCTTTTGTCCTGTCCAAAACAGACCCATCATAACTCCCCAAACGGTCTGATGAATTTATTTAAAACATGAACGAGGCAGGAGACCAGAATCTTTGGAGCTGGTGGTGGTGTGTACAAATTGGGCAAGCATAGGCATGAGAGCGCAGACATTTCTTTTTGCTGATTCACTGCCTCGACACTGTAAACTGTAATTTGTTCTCTATGCAGCGTGTTCGGAGTGAGTTAGGATTAATTATAAAATAAATAAATAAATAAATAAATAAATACACATTTTTGACCGACAGGATTTTTTCCCAGGGTTTCTAAGCTGATGCATCTCATTTTAAAAGCAAACTCAAAACGAGTGAGCTGGGAGTCAAAGGAGTTTGGCGTGGGTACTCGAAAGGGTTACGTTTTATGTCGAGGTTTTGGAATAATTTTCGTGGGGGTGCGTGTAAAACTGAGAGCCATATGGCCACCTAGAACGGATGCAACCAAGAATTTTAGCAAGTCACTCCCGGTACAACGTTTATTAATCGTTTACTTTTTTGCATTACAGAAACTTTTTGGGGGAAACTTAAACTTAAAAAAATTAAATTTAATTAAATTAATAAAATAATCATAATTATTATTATTATTTATATATAAAATTATATATAAATAAAATAATCATAATAATTATTATTATTTATATATAAAATTATATATAATTGTGTACACACACTTCAGGTTGATGTATGATGTATATTATATTAATATTATCATACTATCATCATCATCATATTATTATTATTATGTATATCAATATATAACGTATAGGAATTTTTGGCTGACTCTGCATGTATGTATATATACTTACAAATATACATACAGTATATAGAATGAATAGAGGCGTTAGTACCCTGGACTAGAACCAATAACAATAAACAGAACCAAAGATGGATTACCTGCTGTTCTTTAGGATTATATCTGTTTAATCACAAATCGCAAAATGCCATGTTATTCAAGGAATAAAAAAATAAAAAAATAAATAAATGCTTTTACTGGAATCAACAACAGAGATGTGTTTTGTATCAGACAAGAATATTTTTCTAGACCAGTTCTTTACGCCGTGTTTAGTCCTTACTTATCCTTCAACCTTCATAGAACATGGCTCACATGAGGGGGGGAAAAAATACTGCTCTATGTAACAGCGTCAGACAGATGAGACAAACCTGAGGCGAGGATTATGGGCCAGACTCTGAACCCGAGTCCATGAGTGGTTACTACGTGGCTGCAGCTCCACTGCAACCTTCAGGGGCAACCGAACCGGTTTCTGGTCCTCCTCGTCACTTACTCCTGTGATGCAGAATATAAGACGGAGTCAATCAAATACGGAGAACAGATAAGTAAACACATTCTCAATCTCATACTCGATCTCCTCCCAATCAACCACATAACCTGTAACCCTAAAGACAAGGAATTCTTACACAACTTCCACAACTCAAACCCCCACCCCCTCCTCACCCCCTCCAAGCACTGTAGACACCCAAACCTTTTTTTCTCTAGACCTCCATTCCAGAACAGTCTTTCACAAGTTTCCCAGCTGAATACACACTTATACACACTGCTCCCATTTCTCTTTCGCACATACACACCATCTGGGTCACACAGTTTCTTCAGTGCACGACACATGGGGGCTTTGATCCTCAGGTTCCTGCCTTTAGAGCGAACTGTGGTGGCCCTAAAAACCACACACACACACCTGAGTTAGACACTCTCGATTGTTTTGTTTTTGATCTTACACTTAGACACATTTAAATACACTTACCCTTGCAGGATGAGCTCATTCAGTTTGGCGACATTCTTGTCATCCATCACTGAAAAGGAAAGTAAATGGAGAGAAATCTATTACACATGTATCAAAATCCTAAAAAATCCTAATCCTCTCCAACCGATTACTTCTTCAGCCTCAATGTCAACCAAGGTTTCCCAATGTGTGTGTTTTTTTTTTTTTCCCCCTTCAAAATCCATCGCGGGGCACACTCTCAAACACTACAGGCAATATGGAAACGTCAATTAACTTAACCTGACTGAGGGTGGGAAACGGAGTACGTTGCAGAAACCCACCAAGCACTGGTAGAGCATGCAAACTTCATGCATGCGGACCCGAGACGGGAATTCGAACCCAGACCCTGGAAATGTGAGGCCACGGTGCAAAACACTACATTACTCTGTGCTTAACGCAGGTAGTATCCTAAAATGTCAAGTACTTACTTGGTGCATTATTAACGCTATCTGCTTTTCAATACTACAAATTTGGTCTACTGGCTAAAATTTACTTAGTACATTTTTTTTTTTTTTTTTTTTTTTTTACATAATATGACATTTAATGAGCCACATAAATAAAGCTATATGATTATTATTCATTGTCCAACCTTTCAGCTATAAACTGTGGCACTGTGTACTTATAATTGAAGACATATTCCTTCTAGGTATGTTCTACCATGTGTTTTACCATTTTACTAACAGCCGGATACTTTATGTGACAGCTCTGCACTACTAACAAGGACTGTCCACCCCAATTAAGAAAGACGTCGCGGGGAGTACTCACAGCCTCCGACCTTCTTCCTGAGCTCGGCGTAACAGATGAGTCCGTAAAGCTCCTGTGAGGATTTCTTCAGTGTGCGGGAATACGCTGAGGAACAGATCGAGGGGGAGGGAGAGGGAGGGGGGTTAAAGTGAGGACGGGCTTGTTTGTGATTCATCGCGGTACAGATGAGGTTCTCATTTACACAACACACTCCAATCAAAACTGAGCTGGATGCTGCGATTCAACAGATGATCTGAAAGTAATTAACTCTCCATTCTTAACATGCATGTAAAACACAAACAGCTCCAGCATACCATTAGAAAAAAGAAGAAAAAACACATGGATGAAAACGTGCATGTATAAACCTTTGGGACTTACCGCTATTGAAATCGATGTGTTTGGAGATCTTGTGCCAGGTCCTGTAGTAAAAGTGACGAACCTGCTCCTTGTTCTTCACCATGCTAGCAGGTTTGCCTTTTTTCTTATACTTTAGAGCAATGTTATTCTGTATGGCTTCAAAGTCCTTCCCATGCTGGAGGGGGGGAGAAAAAAAAAAAAAAAAAAAGATGAAAAATTAAGCAAGAGAGAGAAAAGACGATTTTTTTTTTTTTTATATAATTACAGCAATTTCTATGTCAATTTTGGCTTCCGATGATTATGAAAACCACACAATTTGGGTTAAATGATTATTGTGCTGCATTTTTCATTTGGTGTTAGAACTCCATCAAATCTTCAAACTTTACTGCAGTGTGCCTTCGTCCCTTGCCAACCTTACTCTCACCCAGGGAGTGATGTTTATCCTCACTGTCAAAAACACCAAGTTGTCTTAAGCACAATTGATTTGTACCGTGCCCAGGAACAGTCGCTCCCCTCTTCCCACGCCCTCGCTGGCCAGTGTTCACAATATTTTTGCTCTCCGTTCTCGAGAACACTTGAGCATTTAGACTGTATGATACAGAAGGTGGCACAACTTACTTTGTGAGCTGATATTAAATACAAGAAAAGAAGAGAATGAGGATGTTAACCTTTTTGCTATGCCTAATATTAGTGATATTTCGGGGAGAGCAGTGCTCTCATATGCTTTCCTACTTTATCAGCCATGTCACATCTATGTAGGTCAGAAGATGAGATTGGGAGGCACTGATGACGTCACATCTTAACCATAATCGACTTCCATTCTCAGGTACGGTCGTCTTATTCATCTGATTCGATCTGTGCATTTGCTTCGCATCCGTGCCAGAGCGCGTTGTACTGTGCTCAAAACGGACCACCTCTTCAAGCGGACTCTGGCACGGTTCCCGAGCATGGAACGATTGTGTTCCCACTGATCAAAATAAACCAGGCTTTGTGTTCTCAGAAATGATCCTGAAGCCCCACTTCATACTCTAATTTAAAAGTTTAAACTGCATGAAATCAGTGAGCTACTGTGTTAAACAACTGTAATCCCAGTATTCACCAAAATAGTAATGGTTATGATTTTTACCATAATCTATCAACGTTAATCACAGATGGCGACTATATCAAGTCATCAATTTTAACACCGCACTCTACACTCCACACTTTAGTTTGCTAATAACGGGGCCAAGCAGAAAACATTTTTAAAGCCTACAAAAGATCTAGGAGGTGAGCGAGTGCAAGAATAAAATGTGTATTTCAGAAATGGATGGTAAATTAAAATTGGGTGTGAAAAATCAGATACTTGTTACTGTGTGCAACAATGGAGTCAGGCAGCATTTTAATAATGTCGATACCAGCAGCGTCTCTAAAAAGTGCATTCGGAATAACACAACCTTTCTAATTATAACTCTATTATATAAAGATGCTTGAACTAGTATGTTTATTTATTTATATTTGTTTATAGTAACCCCTTGCATGTGGGGTCAAAATGTTGACTAAATTGAATTAAAATGTGTTATATAAGAAAAAAAGATGTCTAAGCGTTGATATGGTAGTTTCCTGTAAGATGTTTTTTAGGGTAGGAGACTCCAGTGCCAGAGATTTGTAGCGGTCAGTTTTCCACCATGAGACAGAAAAATTTACGGTTTCTGGTTTCTTTGCAACATTTCTTTCTATTTGTGTGTTTATTTGTATTTTTAATTTCTAGGAGAGAGAAAAATAGACGGGATGACTGTTCACACCAGCTATAATACTATTAATTTACAATAACAAGAACTTTTCTTATAGACGTTCCGCAACACTAAGCATTACTATAAACAGTCGAAAACAACGTCTATTAAATTACTGAACATCGGGAAGCATGACAGCCTGGCATCGTTATTCTCTTCCTATGACATCATGCCTCGCTCTGTTTTATTCCTCAATTAACCATCGATGTACCAACAACCTATTTACAAATAAATTCCTGCGGATTAAAAGAACGGAAACACAAGGGACGTTACCTCATATAGTCCTTCGAAGAACGAGTTCTTGTCCTCCGTGCTCCACGACTCCCATTGTCTACGTGCGCGCTTTTGATTCCCTCCTTCATCTTTCTCCACCGGGCCCTGGCTCCTGGGGGCAGAGCGAGAGCTCCCTCCAGCTGCAGCACCTCCTCCTGAGCCTGCATGACCTGATGCAGACACAGTAGGAACCGCATCACTCCCTGGAGGAGAGGAAGGGGAAAAAAAGAAAAAGAAAAAAAAAAAAGGAAAGAAACGAGTGAGATAGGAGATTGGGACTTTTTTTTCTGTTGTTCAACATTACACAAGAAGTAGATGCTCCAGAATAGCTTGGATCCAAAAATATCCAGGGACGGACTAAAAATACTGAAACATTTCCACCGCCTATAGCTGGAACGTGTTTATTTTGTCAGTTCCAATGAAGACCACAGGAGTATTTTAACTGGAAATAAAACTGTTTATATGAAATACGCCTCAGGCAGAACAGTTACACATCCAAATGCTGTACATATAATACGGGTTGTATTAAACATGACCTCTTTCGACATTAATGAATTCCACTAATAATCAAGATTAGGGAATCAAATCACCAAATATTTGGTAATGACATCCAACATATAAACACAATCTACCTAATGTTATTCATCATCATTTACAAATAACGCTAAAGATTGTTCCCAGATGAGTGACATAAATACAGGAACGTACACAAGAATGAAAGTAAAAGCAAGTATAAATCACAAACGACGACGTTTTATCACGCAGCGTAAAGTGAATCGCCTGGCATACACGCTTGTCCGGAAGTGCGAGTGGGGAGTCATTCTGAGGTGTTCCAGACCTGCTGCTCACTGCGCTGGTCCAAAAACAACATGCCTGGAGAAAGAAGCCAACAACGCTGCCCCCACCCCAGACCACACAACAATATACTGTGCATCCAAACATGCCCTTAAAAATGCATCACATGTCTATTTTGCTTTGCTGTAAAAGTTCATTTAATAACAATAAAATAAAAAAAAACATCACACACCAAATGAAATGATTTCGCAATCTATTGTGCAGCACTGCAACAGAAATAAATCTATGCATTTTACCATGCATATTTTTTAAACCATGACACATTTTATTATTTTTTTTGCAAATGAGTCCAAACGGTAATTCAAATGCAACCACAATAATGACATTTAAGTAACTTCGGCATTGTGCAGTTTCTCAGGTGGGAAAAAAAAAAAAGTGTTGCAATGTCGATTTTCCCCCCACACCGTTATTACTCTGCACGCTTTACAGACTTGTATTATTTTACATACAAGTGCACTTTTAGGTTAAAAGTAAATCTTTTAATAATCATGGTTAATAATACACTCTATCCAGAATTCCAGGGAATAAAGGGATAGAAATATGCACCATCAAGGGGAACACCCCAGTGACAATGAAGGGTACTACTAGTGGGTTTGTTTGTTTTTTTCGGAAAGTGTGTTGCAAAACAAGACAAAAAAAAATTAATCTAACAAATTAAAGTGATTCAAATTCTACATTCAATTCTACAACTACATTTCTTTTGTTCTTGCATTTCCACACTTCTTTAAATTCACTCCAGTTTCCTGAGCCATGATGTAACGAGGATGCTGTAGTCACAGTAAACTAGTTTCTCTCCCACTAGTTCTCTCTTTTAATCTGTAATCCTAGTCTTCATTCCTGGTAACACCAGAAATCATCTGCGTGTTTGAGTTTGTCAGTAACTTTATTTAATTAGTCCTCCTCTTTTCTTTTTGGTGATGATCTTGTGCCCTACCTTTGGATTTCGAGCCGCCGTGTCCGTTCACAGAGGGCCCGCCGTCTTTGCGGATCCGTTTGCTCGGAGGTCGCACGCTGGAGCGGAGGAAGTGATGCTGGTCCTGCGCGGCCGGAGGGGAGCCCAAGCCCGCGGGGTTCGGTGATGCCCCGGAGGCGAGCGGACTCGGCGCTTCCTCGCCGTCCCTCTTTGTGCTCGGCTGCTCGCTCGGTGTCCGCGCCGCGCTCTCCTCTTCTTCCTCACAGCCTTCGAGCTTTCGGATGGGTTTGTTCGAGCCTTCGATTCCCGAACCGGCCTGCTGGCCCACTGTCATCCTGATAAAAACAGACAAAAAAAACAAAAGAAGGGGGGAAAAAATCATAAAATCCAGGCGCTTTGCGTTTAAACCAACAAACAACAAAATTAGAGGAATTAACTTGGGAGACGCGACGTTCTGCTGAACTCAACATGGCCGCCGCTGTTTGTTTCAAATCCCCCTCTCACTGTCCCGACTCTCCGCGTCGAAAATTCGCCTTTTAGACACTTCTAGTTTCACCCAAACGACGCGGTTTTGTCTCAATTCGCCTCCCCTTTCGCGGTTGTTGCGTTTAAGTTGAGTTGCGCGGTGTTTAATCCGACATTCAGAGCGCGAGCTGTAGACTTTAGCGCGCTGCACAAACGACAAGCGACAACGAGAGGAAAAAAAATCTTTCGCGCATTCGACCTCTATTTAAAGTGAGTGTTTTGCGAGAACCGTTACCCATTTTCCAGCTCTTCGGCGCTTCCCGAGATCTTCTTTCTCTTCACCATGAGTCCGAAGATTTTGGAGACCAATTTCCCAGCAATTTGAACATATTTCCAGAGCGAGAACGGAGGTGGTGTGTGTGTGTGTGGACTCGTCCTCTCGTCTCCTCGCTGCTGCTGCTTCTGCTGCCTCGACTCCGCGTCTCAACTCCGCTCTGATCAAACTGCTCGTCTCGTAGTAACACCAACTCACAAACTCTAAAGTATAACCACGACAAAAAAATTCATCTACACCCTAGATACGACTTTAACACTTGAACATTGCTAAATGAACCGACGCTTTTTGTTTTTTTTGGACGAGTTGCACCACAAAAGACGACGCGAAATCCTCCTGAGCACCTCCTCACTCCACAAAGCCTGGACTTTGTTGGTAACTACGTCATCATAAGTTTAAGAATCGATCATTTCTTATAACACGTCACAATTTATTAAATGAATTTTTTTTAAATCCACACGTATCATATTCGTGCATCAAATGTGTCCATGGCTTCAGGTGATGTCAGAAATACACAGGAGAGTTAAGAGAAACTGCACCTATATTCTCACCAGGGCGGGTGTAGTAGCTTTATTACATAATAAACACACTCCGAAAAAATCATTCTATGACACTTCTGTCATTGTTGCATCTTCGGAAATCAGAACTGATACGCAAACAGTTGACTTTTTTTTTTTTTTTTAATAAAATGTCATAGCAAAGCATTTCCGAGCACTTGTTTATTATAT
The DNA here is from genome assembly GCA_030014365.1 of Clarias pachynema. NCBI lineage: Eukaryota > Metazoa > Chordata > Actinopteri > Siluriformes > Clariidae > Clarias > Clarias pachynema. The sequence goes on along the minus strand of JAQMYL010000008.1, from coordinate 8,065,039 downwards.
GTGTTATTATTGTGCCAATTAGGGTGGTGCCTTCCTCTCTGTCCAGCAACTCTAAATCTGGACTGTTGGCCATACAACACAAATGATTAACAGATAGAAGGACAGTTTTCACCATGTATATGTACAGTCTACATTGTAAGCCTTACTCTATAAAGCCTAGGTATTATAGTTATGATATATTATTGGTTGAGGATCAGAGTTGAAATTGTATGCTCATCTATCACGATATGGATCTAAATGACAGACAGAATATTGTGAAATTTTACACTTAAGGATCAATATATTTCATATTATTTTACCTGGTGTACACTATTTATCTATTTAACACAACTTGTTTCAATGATCAACAGTTTACACTCATTCAAATAACCACAACATTCAGATGATCACAAGATCGAGACCTAATGATCAGCTATAACTCTGCTAACTAACTACTGAAACTTTCTAAGAGTTTGGCTCCTGGTCGCTTGTTTTTTCTTCTTCTTCTTCTTCTTCTAAATCCACCCTGAGCTAAACTAGATCCTTACCATGTCACTGACATTTTTATAAATTTAACAGCCACCAAGCTAACGTGTTTCACCTTCAACCACAACTAGCAAGCAACACGGCTAGCTAACCTCAATCGGGCTACCGCAATAACCTAAAAAACTTGCACTTATATAACGTTAATATGCTGGAATCAACAGCAAAGTCAACACAATCCAACTTTAAACCACGAAACGTTACCTTCCGTGTTGTTTATTCCGTGCAGGTTGAACACAATCCGCATTGACAAAAATTGGATGCGCTTAGCTTAGCTTCCCCATAGTGACAGCATCAGCGAGTCTTCCTGTTTTTTTCCCTCGTGCCATAGGCCACGCCCACTCCCGCTCAAAAACAAACCATGTGATTGGGCAAATAGTAGTCACGTGCACGTTACTTGAGACGTCATATTGTTTAAACGGTATTGGGCCGTTTCTAAATCGTTATTTTATTTTTATTATTATTTTAAAATCTATATATATATACATGATGAAGAAAAATTCATCTTAATCAGGAGTATATCGTTTAATAGTTTTAATTATTTGCTGTTAATAATTTCTGTGAAAGTATGATTATTATTTATAGGCAGAAAATATCAAATATATTAAGTTAATATAAATAAAAGTTTTGATTATATATAGATAAGATATATATACCTCTTCTTAGACGTCATTTTGTTTTAAAACAAAAATCTATATTTTTTATACGTTTCGCTTTTCTTCAACTGTACTGGTTAAACGGGGAGGAAGAACCCATTCAGCCAATTAGCATTCAACTTTGTCTTGACTTCAACCAATAGAAAGCGGTTCTATTTTGATTGATTAGGGTTTCAACCAATGAACAAACAGAACAATTCCAAAGTTCTATTTTGACTTCCAAACACGTGGCCCGTCCTCCTGGGCGTGGCCAGCACCCCCCCACTCCTGTAACGCTTTTTGTGCGGCTAACTTGTGAGTGCTGCGTTGCCGAGGCGCCGGGTTCCGCATAGCGGTTTCAGTCAGGAGACTTGGAGTCGTGCACGTTGAAGGAAATACGCGACAATGACTTCGACAAACATGTTTCAGGGCCTTGAGGACGGCGCGAAGCCGAGTTCGAGGTATAACCCTCTCTCCTTGTGGTGAATTTGAAGTGCGCTAGCTGATCTAGCTTAGCTCATCGGGGGAAAATCCCAAACAGGAACTTGGCTAGTTAAGCTAGCTAACTTTGATTTAGCTTTCTGTAACGTAGCTAGTTAGCATGCAGGGAATCTAAGTGCTAGCGGAAATGTTAATCCAGTGTGTACAAAATTATATAACTTGATATTTAATTATTTAATCTTGAAATACTTGTTTTGCTGATTTTCCCCCCAACACCACACATGTGCTGATCAGTGAGTGTTCAGTAATTGAGGCAGATTTAGCCTTGTGTATGAGCTCTATTAGATGACTAAATCCGCTTTAATTATTGTCAGCACAATGATTCTGACCCCTGTCATGTGAAACTTTTTTTTTTTGGTCTCACACGCACTACTTGCCCTGCTTTACCGCCTTTCCCTAAGCTGCAGTGCCGCGCCTTGAACGCACGGGGGCGCGTCACTGCAAATGTGCTTTCTTTTTGTTTTGTTTTTTCAGTTAGTTTTTATTTAATCAATTAAACTAAAACATTGTCCAATTCTCGATTCTGATTGGTCAGAAAGTCTAGTTTAAGTTTCTAAAGCAGCAGCTGTGAGAGTCGTGCCTGTTTTATTGTATTAATTAATAATTTACATGTTCTTTCAACGCTTAAAACATATTAGCCGTGACCAGAAGAGAAAAGTTAATGTTATTGTTGATCTTATTATTAAGGTTTTGGAATTAAAAACAAAAATACGTAGGTTATGTTTCAGAGAATTGCTCCTCTTTGTGATGCTGAAGGCAGTCAAGAATGCACGAGGTTAAGTTATACTTTTGAGAATAATTATAAAGAAAATTCTTTTGAATCTGAAAAATTGTAATTAAAATTTTTTTTTCATTTACATTTTCATGGGGTTTGGGAGACACTCCATATCCAGAGCGACTTCTTCACGTCTGGGCCCCTGAATCGATTTAGACAACACTTGACCTCAAAGTCTGGTTCATTTTGATCAGTGAGAACACAGTCGTCCTGCACTCAGGAACCGCGCCCAAGTCTGCTTAAAGAGCTCGTCTCGAGAACAGTACAGCACATTGGGGCGTGGACACAATCAGATATGCAGGTCAATCGTACCTGGGCACGGAAGTAGATCGCTGTTCAGATGCGGCGTTATCAGTGCTGTCGGTCTCGTCTGAAATCTGTGTACGCATAGCGTGAAAGTTAACTTCCTTGTTCTCTTTCTTTCTTGTGTTTAATAACAAACGGAGTGATGGAGAGGGGAGGGAGCAATCGTTCCTGCTCACGTGAGAACGCCCTTACGTTATATCTCATTATGCTATAAGAATAGCAGTAGTAGCTTGGCGAAAGACAAATTCACTCCGGTGTAAGAGGAATAAAAGTCTTCAGGATGTTTAACTGTGTCTCCGCCGCTGATTTTTTTTTTTGTAACAGAACCCTTAGTCGTGTTAACCCTTTTTTTTTTTTTTTTTTTTTTTTAGTAAATTGCAGTGTAAATTAATACTGCAGATCTCAATGGGTGCTCTTGCAAGCTGATTTGTGTTTGAGTCTGTGGATTGTATCATATTAATTGACTACTAGCATGTGTGTGTTGTGTGCATAGGGTTTTGCGACCTCCTGGTGGAGGCAGCAGTAATATATTCGGTGGCTACGATGATGACGGCGGTGCTTCAAGGCGGCCAAACAAGATGGCTTCCGCCATTTTCGGTCCTCCAGAGGAGCCTCAAGCGGGCCCCAAACGCACCAACCCTCCAGGTATGAAAAGCTCACGTTCTCTCTCTCTCTCTCTCTTTCTCTCTCTTTGCTCTTTTTATGCAGCTGGTGTGAAATCCTCACCACACCGTAATCAGGATTTTGTATTTCTCCCACTCCGGTCCGTCATTCTGTACAAGCAGCAGGTTTGAATCGCGGCTTTATTCCTCGAAGGTCACAGCAGCCATGCTAGTCATTTCCAACCCCATGAGTACTGAAATCAGTTTGCCGATTTAGCTTGGAGTGTTTCGGGAGGAAGCCAGAAGGAGTTTCTTTCTTTATGCTTCACCACTGATCACGTTTCCCACAGTATTGATCAGAAGTTTCCAGAGTTCTTCGGGTTAACCATGTGACTTGACCGATGATAAACCTAGAGATTCAGCTTTAAGTGGTTCTCTTGTAAGCACTGAAGGTTCTGATCTCTGATTGGCTGTCAGCCTGTGGCATGTTCTAGAAGAGTCCATGCTGATGTTAGCATGTATGCGCCCTTAGGAATGAGGAATGGAATTTAGAAAGCTCTCAGATGTTAAGAGAGAGGATGTGTGTGTGTGTTTTTGTAAGTTGGATAGAAGCACTTTATGATTATTTTGAAATACTAATGTGTGGATATTAATGTTTATTTTTTATTTACAAAGTACAACTTTGTAATATTAGAGCGATTTTATTTATTTTTAAATATTGACTGAGGCGAATAGTTGTGTGAAATTTTACTCCAACTCTGTGAACACTTGCAGGACAAAATGAAGACGAATTAAATTCCTGTTGTTTTACAGATTCTTTAAAACCTTTTAATGATTAAAGTCTACAAAAGGAATTATACTTTCTTTTCTGTGGATGATACAAATGTTGTCCTTTGACCATTTCTTGAATTTATTACTGATTCCAGCTGCTGTGTTTATTATTTAAGGAGCTTTCCCCCTCTCTCGTGTGTGTATTTAATTGTGCAAGATGTCCTAGGTCTGTCTGGAGTCAGGGGTCATGAGGACTGTGACCATTTCATGCAGTTCTGTTTTGTCAGTTATTGAGTTTCGGATACATAGTTTGCTGCAGGATACATTGCGTTTTTATATATAGGCATTGAGCAGGCACTCTTATCCAGAGCGACTTGAAGTTTCCGTCATTAAATATAGTCCTTACACTGGTTTACTAGGTTACTAACGAAGGCTGTTTTTACATTAGGGATTAGGGATCGTGTCCAAGACCATTCGACCCCTTCACAAAGTCTGCTTCATTTTAATCAGTGACAACACGATCAGGAACTGGGAAACGTGCCCGGCATACTCGAGCATGGATCGAATCAGATACAGAAGGCAATCGTACCTGAGGACGGAAGTAGATCTTTTTTTTAGATGTGATGTCATCAGCGCCTTCCGTGTCTGTGTGCATGTAGTAAGCGCCAATCTCATCCTCTCACCTACACAGTCGTAGCTGATTAAGTAGGAAGGCACTTAAAAAGCGACGGCTTTTCAAAAATATCAGTGATATTCGGCATAGTGCGAAGGTTAACTTCCACGTTCTCTTCTTCTCTTGTATCTATTGACGCTCGCAAAACAAGTAGGTGCATAACGGCACCGGCTGTATCGGAGAGTGTAAATACACAGTCATTCCTGGGCAACGGCACAAATCAATCATGCCTAATGTGAAAACGTCCTAAGTGTACAATCAGACAAACACTGTTGCGAAGGATTTATTATTATTATTATTTTAAATATGAGACTGAGGGGCGGGAGGTAACCCAAAGGCCTAAGGAACAGTGATTGCCAGTGACTCAGCTGTACGGACATCTAGAGGAAGGTCATTCAACCACATAGGTGCCAAAACAGAAAGCAGTCTAGATGCACGTCTTCCTCAATCCCTGAGAGATGGTGGGACCAGCCGAGCGATGCTGCAGGATCGGAGGGAACGTGGTCCAGTGCGGTCCTACAACATATTTCATTATATAGACTACTTCCTGCATGAATATCAGTTTAACCTGCTTAGTATTAGTGAATAGTAAGTAAGGTATTTCTTCTCTCTCTCTCTCTTTCTCTCTCTCTCTCTCTTCCCCCACCAAGCTAAAGCGGTATGCTTACATTTATTTCCCCTCAAGAAAAAAGAAAACGGACAGGTTTTTTTTTTTTTTTTTTGCTCAGTTGCAAATTCTAGTATAAACCCAGTAATGTTTTAACTTTTTTGTGGTTGGTGCTTATTTATAGTAAACACCAGAAACAGTTAAACTATGTTGTCTGTTATTATATTACGAGCTGATAAGTAAACATCCAAGCAGTGATTATTAATATACTGTGTGTATGTGTGTATATATTTATTTATTTATTTATTTATTTATTTTTTGTATTCATACAGTGTGTAGTCTACATAAAATGTGTTGTTGGACTGTTAAAACTAAATGCATGCAAGTCTGAGATCTCACACTCTCTTTCTCTCTGTCTCTCAAAGGTGGAAAGAGCAGTGGGATTTTTGCCGGGCCTGAGTCTGCCTCCCCAAAACATAAACCGGTGCCTCCAGGTGGAGCAAGTACCATCTTTGGTGGAGCGGAGACAAACGTGCCTGCAGTTAAAAGTCATCCAAACAAGCCGAAGGTGGGTTTATATTTAAAACAAAGCACACTGGGTCTTTAAAACCTGTTTCCTTGTTCATCAGTTTTGAACGCGTTCCAGGTCAAACACTTTGTTTAGTGTGCAGAGCAGGAACATTTATAACAACTGAAACCTAGTGGTAGGGGTGGGCGATATACCGGTAGACACGGTTAACCGGTAGAAATTTGTCTATCGTCTTAATCGCGGTTGAGATCACGTGACGTTGCACGTTACGTAACCACGCAATACACATTCACTTCTATGAAGCCAAACACATCTAAAGTGGGACGAAACCGTGGCACCCGATTGAGCCGGCGTGGGCAGACCAAATATCCAGACCCGGTGGATCGCGCAGCGCGGACCAACTTGTGCAGCGCTGCTTGAATCACAAACCTGCGCGACGCTGATAGAAATAGACCGCGCCGACCATCAAAATACATTTTACCC
>JAQMYL010000008.1:8009823-8020366 GCA_030014365.1 Clarias pachynema | reverse complement strand
AGCTTCCTGGGATAGGCTCCAGGCCCCCGCGACCCTGAATACAGGATAAAGCGGTATAGAAGATGACTGACTGACTGGCTCTCATTTTCAGTCTAGTCCCTTTAACTGACCAATTTCAGAGAAATTTTTTTTTTGACCTATTAATCATTTAAGCATGAAAACATCTATCTTAAGACATAAACCAGTGAGAAACAGGTGCAGATGAAGACAGATGATCTTGCCTGTGATTAATAAACTGGTGATGCTGAATAAAGTGGTTGGAAGAGACGAGAGGGGAAATGAGGTTGCTGCTGAGGTTATTACATAAACAACCAATTACCAACAAATAAATAGTGTGTTTAGGTGCTTCGTAAAAAAATATTTGCTCTCATTTCTTTAATTTAATCTGCGTGAATCTTTTTAATATAAAGGAATGAGGAGTGTCTCCAGTGTTTTGCACAGTACTGTACTGTATATACTGTACTACTAAAGACTAGATGTTTTCCTGGACAGACATATGCTTAATAGATATATGAACAGATATATGGTTAATCCAAAAAAAAAAAAAAATGTATTTAAATATTTCACTCCATGTGAAGTGCAGGAGCGCTGTGGACAATTTGTTTGTATCTGATTACAAATTGAACTGATAAAGCAGGCAGCAATCCAACAACTCTGATTTCACATTCCAAAGTATTTACTAATCTAGAAATTCCAGATACAGAACGTTCGGTAGCCTGGAGGGTTTTAAAATGCAAATGTTAAACAAAATAGGAAAATCAATAAGAGTCAGTAATCAGTATAAATATACTATCATGGTATAGAAGTAAGCAGTTTGAGACAGCTATTTTTGCCATATGGTGCTACACTGCCCCAGCTATTTACTCTGGTATTGCACCATGTGGGTGCATAGCATTCATTTCTCAGGGCGTGTAAGCAACAGTATAAACAACTTCAGAAGACGCACAACAGCCATATTGCATATCTGTAATCATAGCCATAAACAAGTACAGTAGATCATTCATGCAGTCTGACTGGTGGTACCACTACTGGATAAACTGGCTCCTTACAGACCATGATGTTTGCAGGAAGAACGTTTTGATATTGTTTATCCGAAAATATATTTATGATTTCTTAAAATGTCACATTATATTTATATCTTTTTATATCCAGATTTTGATAACTTGTTCATTTATTTTTTTGCTTTTTGCCAGAATTCAGCCACAGTGAAATTTAACTTATTTTTCCCAAGACCACTTGTCAAAATGTAGACTCTGTGTGTGTGTGTGTGTGCGCGCGTGCTCATATGTACAGTATGTATGTGGGTGGTTGGTACAGTGAAGCCCTCACCCAAAACTATATCTCACCAGAAGCTTTCCTGTTTTCTCTTTCTTTGTCTTTCTCTCTCCTTTACCCATTTCATTATTTCCTTTGCACCATGATGCCGTGTTCATTCTCCTCTTTCTTCTCTTCTTCTTTGATTTCACTCTTACTCCTTGTTAATTACCTTTCATTATCCTGCTGTCCTACTTTGCCTCTTTTTCGGCGCTCTCTCAGTGCGGGATGATTTCTTTGGTAAGGCTCTGGCCCGGCTGATTCCTCCATGTTTGTGTTTTTTTTTTTTTTTTTTTTGGTTTTTCTCGTGCCCCATGCTGACTTGATGGTATCCCAACACTCGTCCTATGCTGTGATGTGATTTCCTGCAGCGCTTCTGCTAAGGCATCCTTCATTAGCATTGCTTCGGAATGGCCACATTTTTTTATAACTTTTTATTTATTTATTTATTTATATATTTAATGGTCACTTTTTAAATTCCTTAGTGAATCTTTTGCATTTGTTTTGTAAATGCTATAAAAATACCTGCATTTAAGTTGCATTTTGTCGGACTGCTTGTTCCTGAGTTGGATTGTATTTGTGCTACTGTTCACCGCCTTCATGAAAAGATTATCATGCTGTTTGCTTGTAGTAGCACTCATTAGTTAAACTAAACTATTTTTTTTTTATTTAAAAAAATTAAAGAAACTAATTATAGTACCACACACACACACACTTAATAACTAATATCAAGCTTGTGTGGAGGCTGATAAACTGTATCTCACAGGGATGGGGAAAGAGGTAGAGAACCTTCTCACAGAGAACAAACAACTACTGGAGACCAAGTAAGAAGTGTGTGTGTGTGTGTTTCTGCATGTGCTATATGTCTGTTTGTATGGGTTCTCACTGACTAATCTACTCTGCTTAGGAATGCTCTGAATATCGTGAAGAATGACCTGATTGCTAAAGTGGACGAGCTGTCGGGTGAGCACGAGGTACTGAGGGAGGAACTGGAAGCAGTTAAACAGTCCAAGAACAAAGTGGACATCAGAGTCAAAGACCTGGAAGAGGAGCTGAAGAGGTGCGTATCTCAATTTTCCTTTGTTTTTCATACAAAGCTGCATTTTACGTGAGTTTTCCCTTCATGCAATGCTTGTGACTACGATAAAAAGTTCATATTTCATTCAGCTGTTATCATTCATCTGATTTGTCTCGTCAGCTAGCTAACATTTTGAAAATTAGCATAAAGCCATTTAGCCTTAGCGATTTTTTTCTTACATGCTAATGTTACATCATTAACTGAAAACAGGTTGATGGCTTTCACACTAGTGGCTCAGGCATAAATCAGAGTACACTTCACCACAAAGTTCAATACCTTCATGTAATGTGAAGCATCTAATATACTGTATCACGCGTAAAGTTGGTCTAGACGACAAAGATGCCTAAAAAGAGGAATGAACAACTGTTTAGAATATGTGCCACTAAATGGCAGACCGCGGTCCCGACCCGGTCCAAGTGACAGTTCTGTCCAGACCCTAATATAGTAATTAATATACTAGTGATCTAGCGTTTTTTTAATTTCTCTCCAGGTGGGCGCAGCTATACGTCACTCAACAGACCTAAGCATTTCACTGCATATCATACTATGTATAACTGTGTATGTGACAAATAAAATTAGAATTAGATTTTTAATCAGTGCGGTAGTTTACCGTGTATAGACAGAGAGTGTGGAAGAAACAGAAACGAAAGTGCAGCACAGAATGGCTTACTCCAAAAAAAAAAAAAAGAAAAAGAAAAGTAGACTATGAAAACTGAACCTTCAAAGATGAATGGACAGATCGATATATATGTTTATTCTTCCTGCGGGACATTTGAAAACAGTTTGTCTCATACGCTCTGAAACCTTGGCGATAATAAAACGAAGCGCCACTATGAGACAAACATATCCACTGTAGTCCAAGGAGAGACACGCCCTCTCCTTGGACTCCAGTGGATATGTTTGTCTCACAGTGGCGCTTCGTTTTATTAAGATACAGTAAGATACCTGAACTGAGAGACTTTTAGTATTAACAGCAGAGCAACCCAGAGCCCAGCAGCGTGCAAATGAAGATTCACTAAAGAAAAACACAAGGCAGTATACAAGGCCGAGTTCAGAATATCCACATGTTTAACATAGTTACTGAAAATGGTTCTTCCGATATCTGCGTATGCATGCAGGACATGCTAATCTCACCTTCTGCGAAAATATCCGTAGTATTCAAATATATATAAAAGTTGAGGAACTAGAGGAAATAAGTTGTTTTGGAAAGAAGACTTGTATGAGTTCCTGTTGTTCAGTACACATCATGTGTTGTGTGAATAGCTTTATAAACACAGTCCTCATAGGGAAATCCTTTCATCCTTTCTCGCCGCTGCATGTTTCTGGTGTACCCAATACTATGCTGAAGTGCAACTCACGATAACCTTATGTCAACAGACTGAGAGCTGAGGCGCTCGGAGCATCTCAGGACTCAAAGGATGAAGGAGGAGAGGATGTAAGTCTCACACATAACGTTCAATTATACATAACACATTCTAAAAACCTGCTATAACTACTGAAGTGTATGTTTTTGATATTCATTTACTGGTAGGGGGTTTGATGGCGTACCGTGCTTATTAATGCATACCTGTACTTAAAAAAAAATTTAATATTATGAATAAATGTTTTATAATTCTAATTTACGTAATGGCACTAACCAACAGATAACTTCACATTGCACTGATCTAGATTTATATCAGCTTTAATAACGGCAATCAAATTAAAGTAGACTGGCAACTGTTTTGTGAAAATATCAAGAGGAGAAACAGCTAAACTGTTCGGTGTGTCCCAGATTGATTAATACCAAATACATATGTTACTCATTTCGGATTTGGTCTGGAGACAAATGGTAGCATTGCATCTTGAATTGGCTTACTCCATGGAATCTATTAATAAGGTCAGTCATTTTTCAAAAAATCATTTGTCTTTAATTAAAAATAAGGAAAATCACCAATAATTACTGCACTGTACAGAGATTCAGCATTTGTACGATCCTTATTATTTTAGTACCAGGGCCTTTAGACGCTATGTTTATTTAACAAACATGCTGCTTCGGCACATTTCTCACGAAAAAAGCTGACTTACAAGTTCCTGACTTATAGATATGTCACTTTAACCAGCTTTGCCTCTAACCACTAACCTCCGCTTGCTCGTGTGGTGTTTTTCTTCCATTTTTGGGGGGGATGTGTGTGTTGGAATACGCCACAGTATTCCTCGTCGCTGCAGGATGACGTGGCCATGGCACAGAGGCGCAGGTTCACACGAGTCGAGATGGCGCGCGTCCTCATGGAACGCAACCAGTACAAAGAGAGACTGATGGAGCTGCAGGAGGCCGTCCGCTGGACTGAGATGATCAGGTCACCGGCTCACATCCTCACATATATTTAATCCGTCACACACTGAGGGTCACAGATCGCATACAAACGTACAACAATTATCCGCACTCTGGTTGTAGAATGTATTTTAACTAAAGACAAATACATCATTTTTCAACATAGTCTCCTTGCTTTTCAATACATTTTCAAGCTTTCGTATTACCTCATTAAAAAAGGCTGAGCTGCGAGCCACGAATGCACCGCTGTCGTCACTCCTTCATCAGAAGTGAATCTTCGTCTATGTAGTGCTGCTTTCAGGCAACCAAACAGGTGAAAGTTCGATCAAGAGAGCAAGATCAGGACTCCAGGGAGGATGCTTTAACACCTCAAAAGGTTTTTGCAGAGTGTCGAGAGTGTTGGCAGAAATGTGCAGAATCACAGCGCTCTTGGATTTTTCCTGATAATGTTACAAATTTCCCCAAAAACTATAAGCATCAATTTTCCCACTGATGGATGACGTTTTAATTTTTTCTCTTTGAAATTGAGGATGTTCTTCTTTCAAATGAAGTTACAAATGAATTGATGTAACACGCTCACACCTGCACAGCAGCGACTGGGGAGACAGTACCCTTAAACGGAAAGCTTTGATGAGAATTTTTAATATAACCCGGAGTGCGGATAATTTTTGACTCACCGTCATACATCACACACTTGTGTACATGCCTTAAACTTAATTAGAATCATGTGTTTTACTTTATTTTTCTTGCAGAGCTTCTAGGGAGAGTCCTCAAATCCAAGAGAAGAAAAAGTCAACCATCTGGCAGTTGTGAGTTTGCCTCGTATATGTTTTATACACATTTATATTTATATATGATCTTGAGATGTTCATGTTGATGTAGTTGGCTAACCATGTACCGAAATGGTGTTTGCCTTCCTCGCCGATAGTGGTGCGGGTGGGATTTAGCTCTTGCTTGGGATGTTTCCTTGGATTTGCTTTAAATAAGTTGTCTTGTGAATCCTCTCTTTTTCCTTTTCCTTCAGCTTTGCACGTCTCTTCAGCTCATCCTCAAGCCCTCCTCCAGTGAAACGACCATACACCAGCGTCAACATCCACTACAGATCCCCCTCTCCAGCAGGCTTCAACCAGAGACGCTCTCACACCATGTGCCAGATCTCTACTTCCAACCGCACACTCGAGTTCTTCCCTGAGGAGTGAGAACATGCAACAGCACACACACATATACATATACACATGCATGTTCACATGTTAGTGCAGGCAGAATATTGAATACTGTTCTGTACAGTAGAGCTGAAGATCTTTGCCCGAACCCGACGGGACCCGACAGAACCAGACGGGCTCAGTCGGGTTCGGGCTTAAGATGGATGTTGAGGAGGTGAAACGGAGGCTTGCCTCTGGCGTTTACGTTTTAAAGCTAAGTCTGAGGTGTGGAAAAGTTTTGACCATGTGCATAATGAGAATAATGAGCTAGTGGGTTATGTAAAATGCAAACAATGCAACATTATGTTCAAGTACGACAGCAAAACGACAGGGAATTCCTCGCTGATAAGGCATGTTGAGCGTATAAGATATAGTATACGTTAGTTATCAATAAATTATGTTAAAACATGTAAAAATTACTCATTCTTGGCAAAAGCTGTGTGCGTGCAGGCTTGTGGTTTTAAAAAGCTGTCAATCAAAATGTACAGGCCGAATTCTGTCGGACTCTACTGTACAGTCGTAATAGTAGTACTTGTAGCTGTAATAGTAGTAGCGAGTGTAGTAATAGCGTGAGGAGAAGCTGTAGTAGTAATACAAGCAGTGTAAGAGTAGTGATAGTACTAGAAGGATGAGGAGAAGGAGAAGCTGCAGAAGTAGTATTAGTAGTTGTAGTACAACAAGTATGAGAATAGTGGCAGGAATAGTAATAGTAGTGGTGGGGAGGAGGAGAAGGAGAGTGGGAAGTAGGAGTAGGAGTAGTACAAGAAGTACAGTCTTGAGCAACCCCTTATTTCTTCATATTTTTGCTTCCAAAGGGACAGAGCTTTTTGTATTTTTAGTGTTCTGTTGAAGAATAGTTCTCTAGCCTTAATCAAGGACGATTATTTTTTTTTGTCTAGGGTCAGTAGAGGCTCAGGTGGCTAAGGCTCTAGGTTGTTGATCGGAGGATCCGGGTTTGAGCCCTGCTGACAGTGGCCACACCCGATACTACCCAGCCGCTGCGTGCAGTGCCGGTCCCAAGCCCGGTCAGAAAATGGGAGGGTTACGGCAGGAATGGCATCCGGCGTAAAACCTGTGCCAAATTGTGTGTGGATTTGGATGGTCCGCTTTGGCGACGCAGCCGAAAGAAAGTTTTTGTTTGTACTTTTACATTTACATTTAGACTTATAAAAATGCTTTGAAGTTTCCGTCATTGTATAGATCCTTACACTGGGTTACTAGGTTACTAACTAAGTACCGTCAATCAAACCCAAAGTGAAAAACCGGATAGGTCTTTAGTCATTGTTTAAAGATTGGATGAAACTCAGCTGTGTAGAGACATCTAGAGGAAGTTCATTCCATCACCTACTGTAGGTGCCAGAACAGAAAACAGTTTAGATGCATGTCTTCCCCGATCTCTGAGAGATGGTGTGCCCAGCCAAGCAGTGATGGAGGATCGGAAGGAACGTGATGTGGTGTAGTGCGGTACTTGACCAGTTTCAGTGAAATGTTTTTGTTTGTTAAGCCATACAGTGACCAATGAATCATTCAAGTGAAAAAACATCTAATTTAAGGCATGACCCAGTGAGAAACAGGTGCAGATGATGACAGATGATCAGGCCGGTGATGAGTATACTGTACCGGTGATGCAGCGTGCCAGTGGTTGGCACAGACGAGAGGGGAAATGATGTTGCTGCTGAGGTTGTTGCATAAACAACCAATTTTTAAAATGTATCTTTAGGCACTTTTCAGCCAAACATTTTTTCCCATTTCTTTAAATAATCTACATTATTTATTATTAAGAAATGACTTTTGCACAGTACTGTACCATACACTATACACATAGACCACAGGCTTTAGGACTGCACAGGAACGTCCAATGAAATGTTTAACAGTGCAGGCTGAAGCTTTAGTAATTCCTGCATCTAAGACATTAGCAATACGGCATGCAGTTGTCCATCTTTTATGTTTCAAATGTAAGGGTAAAGTAAGGGCATATCTAATTTAAGAGTAAAATGCAAATTGAAAAATCATTTTACACCTCATAATGGAGGTTAATAAGCTTGAAAGTCAGTTTTGGGAAACCAAACTAATACGCCTGAAGGTCAGGTATTAAATGTGCACAAGCACATTTACTATTACTTGTAGGGAAAATGATAAAAACCTCACTATTCGTACATCGTGTAGACAGCACTTAGAGCTTTAAAAATACTTACTCATGTTCACATTGTGGTCTTACAAAGCATCTCACTGCCTTTACTCACCATTATTATTTCATTTTCAGTTTCGTTTTTGACTTATCGTGGAGTTTCTTTGAAATCTGAACACACCCTGGCTATTGAACACACCTCATTTGCATGTTGTTTTGTACCTCTAGTTAGTACGGGATGTAATTGGTGCACTTATTTCATCCAGTTTTGCCTGAAATGTTAATTTAGTACTTGTCTGGGTACTTGCCTTTATCCTGGTCTGGGTCTCAGTGAACCTCTCCCAGGAACACTAGGCGTAAGACACACAAACACTCCAAATGTCTTGAAAACATGTTATATTATTAATGTTGAGGGGTTACATGCTTACAGAGACAGGAGGTGGTGTAACGTTTACAGTAAGACACAGCTGAAATATTGATTGAGTGCGAATTGCTCTGTTAATGCTACATGAACAGATACTCTTGCATACTGTACATGTCAATATTTGTGGATTTCTCTGTGCACATTGCTGATACTGTATACAGTACATTATTCTTGTCTTTTCACCCGGTCTAGCTATTTTTTCTAAACTGCTGTGCTGCTCGCCCTGCTGCACTAAACATATCCATCTATCCATACATACATTCATACATTCATAGACACACCTGATTTATACCTCAATTCAGTATACAAGTATCATTCTAATGCATGTGTGCTCACAGCTGGGCTTCTCTTCACGCATATGTGTTTTTCAGTGACGTAGAGCTGCGCTGTTTTTCTTTCAGTCTCACCTCTAACCCACTGCCCTGATTTTGTTTTCTCTCTCTTTCTCTCTCTCTAACTCTTCTCCTCTCTCTTTCTATCACTTTTGCGTACGCGGCTGGCTGGCTGGCTCACTGACGCTCTTTTGCGGACCGCTCGCCCCCTCTGTCTCTCCCTTTCTCTGTCTTTCTGCTCCGTAGACTGCCCAGTAACGGTGTTGCATCTCTCCTTAGCGACTCCGCGCTCTCAGTCCGTAGAGAGCAGCGGCGTGAGCAGTACCGGCAGGTCCGCGAGCACATGCGCCGGGACGATGGTCTCATGCAGGCCTGTGGCTGGAGCGTGCCACCCCGCTTTAAACAGGTAGAGCCACTTCACCTTTGTCCTTTCACTTTTCTTCCAGCTCCGTCTGCTCAGTTATGAAGGCTCAAGTAGGACTGTTATTTAAACCAGGAAAGATAATAAGAAATGGGATGAAATATAAGATGAGTAGAAGGAATGAGAATAAGGAGATTTCTCAAGTACTCTGTTACAGATTTTATTATTTTTTTGCACTAGATGAATTTTTCCTGGTCTCAAGTCATTAGGGTGACAGTTGTCACATCCCTTCATGATAGATGTATGAAGCCATCCATAATATACACTATATTTTCAAAAGTAATCGATCTCCTGCCTTCATATACATATGAACTTGAGTAACATCCAATTCTTAATCCATAGGGTTTAATATTCTGTTGGCCACGCCCTTTTCAACTCTTCTGGGAAGGCTTTCCACAAGGTGTAGGAGTGGAACTGATGTGGGATTGTTTTTCAGGAGTTCGGCTCGCCCCCTTACTTCCAGTGAAAGGAACTCTTAATGCTTCAGCATAACAAGACATTTTGGACAGTTTCCTGCTCCCAACTTTGTGGGAACAGTTTGGGGACGGTCCCCTTCCTTTTCCAACATGACTGCGCACCAGTGCACAAAGCAAGGTCCATAAAGACACGGATGAGCGGGTCCTGACCTCAACCCAATAGAATTAGAGCGGAGACTGCGAGCCCGGCCTTCTCGTCCAACATCGGTGTCTGACCACACAAATGCGCTTTTGGAAGAACGGTCAAAAATTCCCATAAACACACTTCTAAACCTTGTGGAACTCCTTCCCAGAAGAGCTGAAGCTGTTATAGCTGTAGAGGGTCATATTAAGGGACTGTATGGATTAAAAATGGGATGTTATTCAAGTTTCATATACATGTGAAGGCAGGCGAGAGAATACTTTTGGCAATATAGTTTATTTTCATGCAAAATTGAATGTGCTTGCAGGAGGGCAATAGGTAACACTCGTCTGTTATTAGCCATCCTTTTCACCCAGTTTTGGACTCCTGCCATGCCTCACCCTCCAGTGTAAAATTTCACCTGGATTCTCCAGATCTGTACTCAAGACATGCTGCTGTAACCATAAAAACTTCCCTGTGCTCATCACATTACTCATGACAAACATTATTTCAACACATTTAGCACACTTTTATTTTATATACTCCACTTGTACTAGAAATAACGAGGAATGTTTCCTTTCTGTGCCCGGTTCCTGTCAAGGTTTTCCTGTCAGGGAGTTCTTCTGTACTCTTGTTTATTAGGGATCAAGATCTACACATCTGGGGTCCGTTCTTCGTACGTCGCTAACTCAGTTAGCTGGATTTGATTGTTGTGGATTTGTCCTGATCTTGGATT
>JAQMYL010000008.1:7988194-8004984 GCA_030014365.1 Clarias pachynema | reverse complement strand
GCCTGGCCAGGGAATCGAACCCGGACCCCTGGAGGTGCAAGGCGACAGTGCTAACCACTACACCACCGTGCCGCCTACTTTAGTATCAGTCATAGTAAAAAAACAATTTAATAAATAAATAAATAAGATTCTTTTTGCAGATTTTTCTCTTTCTCTTGAATCTTCAAATCATAAGAACACTATGTGACCATTTTATATATATACTGGGAAAAATATAAGTTATTAATATTAGGTTACTATTAAAAAGTTCTCTGGCAAAAATAATATTATGTCACTATTAGTTCACTATTCATGAATCACTGTTAGTTCACTATTCATAATCAGGTCACTATTATGTCATGTCTTATTTTGGATTCCCCCTACATATTTATTATTAAGCTAACAATTGTTTTTAAAATTACATTAGGAAAGATTAATACAGTATAAAAAAAATAAAAATCCATCCAGCCATTATTTATACCGCTCATATATATCCTGTGTTGGCTCGCAGGGAATCTAGAACCTATCCCAGGGAAATTAGAGCACACTGCATGGATACACTGTGGATGGGGTGCTAACCCGTCTCAGGGTACAAGCACACACCCACTGGGAGATTTACAAAACCAATCAAGCTACTTTGCATGTCTTTGGACTGTGGGAGGAAACGCATCAAGCATGGGGTTCATGAGATTCAAACCCACAACCCTGGTGTTAATCCTATAAATAAAAAGTATGTGTGTGTGTGTGTGTGTAGCACCCACAGCACCAGTTTGTAGCCGGCTGGCGGTGTCCCAATCAGCGGAGGAAGCCACTGAAGCCATGGAAGTGTCAGAGGAGGCGGGGCCAAATGAGGAAGGAGAGAGCTCCGCCTCTTCTGGAACGTTCACTGAACATGTCTTTACAGATAATTCACACGGGTAACAGATACAAGCACACACACACCACAACAATCAGATTAGCATATAGATAAGAGAAAACGGACTGTTAACTCTTAATTAACTCATGCTGTCATTGGTCGAAATGAAACAGCTCAGCTTCCAAGCCATCATGGGAGGTTTCAGTAGCCATGGCAACATGCCCAAATGTTTAGTAATTATGTATGATAACTTTGGAATTGTTGTAAATGTGTAAATATATGTGTTTAGCGAGGGTGGCGGCACTAAGGAGGAAGTGATATCAGCACCCACAGGCTCAGAAGAAGGAGGAGATGAACGCGCTGGAACCAGTGCTGCACCCACCATGTGGCTCGGCGCCCAGAATGGCTGGTGAGCATCTAATCCTAACCATCTAAAATCCATTTTATCCATCTAAAATTCAAGTACTGTAAATGTTATCCAGTACAATAGGATCCAAACACATTTCAAGACCAGGTGTGTAACCTCTCTGTGCACTCATCCCTCAGGTTGTATGTGCATTCTGCAGTGGCAAACTGGAAGAAGTGCCTCCACTCCATCAAACTCAAAGATTCTGTTCTCAGTCTAGTGTAAGTAGAGGCTCAACAACAAGCTCTTTCTTTAGACAAATGCATTATAAGGAGAGTTTTAAGTCATGTGTTGGATGTATAACCCCCTCTGTCTCCATCAGGCATGTTAAAGGAAGGGTGTTGGTGGCACTGGCAGATGGAACGCTTGCCATTTTCCACAGAGCTGAAGGTTTATTTATTTATTATTATTTTTTATTATCCATCTTTCAAGCTGTGGGCACTTTTAACACCGTGTAATATATATTTTTATTATTAACGATTTAAACCTGTTAACACCAGTGATATACTGTAATATTCAAGTCTGATTCAAACAAGGGTGCCAACACTTTCTTAGCTAAGGCTTCGGTCGCTGTAAACATAATTAATACTCAACGGCAGGAAGACGGAGGTAAAAAACTGATTTATTTTTAACTTTGCAGCAACTTCATTCAGGGGAATTTTCAGCTGTAAATCCTCAAACTGAATTAAAGCATCAATTAACAAGCATGTTCAGTAATACAATGCAGCATTTGATTTTAGTGAAAAAATGAAAATGAGTTGCTTTAACATACTTTAGATAGATACTTTGTTGTTATGAGTATGACAATATTCACCGATCAGCCATAAAATTATGACCCAAACATTGTTTTTTGAGGGTTTAGTTGGAAAAATTTCTCTTAAACTGTTAGTATTTTTTGTTACTTCTGTTTAAATCATGATTTTTATTTTGTAACTTTCTGATTGACCTTGGCTTGGACGTTTTTTCCTAAATTTTCCTTAATAAATCAGTACCTGTGTATGCATGTGATCACACAGATGGTCAGTGGGACCTGTCTAACTATCATCTGATGGACCTGGGCCGCCCTCACCACTCCATTCGCTGTATGGCTGTGGTCCATGACAAAGTCTGGTGTGGCTACAAGAACAAAATCCATGTAATCCAGCCAAAGAGCATGCAAATTGAGGTAAGATCAAACCGTACACATTGTTTAATGATTGTTTTTAACATTTAATATTAGATTATATATCAGACGCATGTCATGCCAATATGACATGGACTTATAGGGAAATAATCGAACACGTTAAGTACTCTTCGGTAGAATAAGTAATTAATTCCTCTTATACTGCAGCAATTTAAAATACAGTAAGTCCACTACATACGAACGAGTATCTACTGGTAAGTCCAATTTGTTTGTAACTTCAACAAACATTGTATAGGTACTGGCATACATACTCACTAACTCACTCATTCATCGTCTATACCGCTTTATCCTGTATACAGGGTCACAGGGGCCTGGAGCCTATCCCAGGAGACTTAGGGCACGAGATGGGGTACACCCTGGATGGGGTGCCAATCCTCTGCAGAGCACATACACACTCAATCACACACTACGGGCAATGTCGGGAAAGCCAATTAGCCTAATCTGCGTGTCTTTGGACTGTGGGAGGAAACCCACCAAGCATGGGGAGAACATGGAAACTCCATGCACACAAAGGCAGGAATCGAACCCAGACCCTGGAGATGCAAGGCGACAGTGCTAACCACTAAGCCGCCGTGCTGCCACAAGTTGTTTCTAGAGAAACAATAACATATTAGAATGATCCATGATCCAAAAAGATAATGCCTCTATGGAGAAGATGTCTTATTCCTTATGTCCCCTTTCATTTCTTTCCCTTTGGTAACTCATTCTTCACTTTTCCTTTTCTCTTTGCAGAAATCATTTGACGCTCACCCTCGCAGGGAGAGCCAGGTCAGGCAACTTGCCTGGATTGGGGACGGCGTTTGGGTGTCCATCCGTTTAGACTCTACGCTGCGATTGTACCATGCGCTCACACACCAGCACCTTCAGGATGTGGACATCGAGCCCTATGTCAGCAAGATGCTTGGTAACGCTTGTTCTCTTATTGAATAAAATCTAAGCGAGTCATTTCATTTACAGTGCTGTAGAAAATATTCACTTCCTTCTGATTTTTCCTGTTTGTGCGTGTGTGCGCGCATCTCCCAAGGGCCCCATCACACACTGACAAAGACCATGAAGTTCCCACTGCATCCTAAAAATATCTACGAATGCAGCAGGAACGGGGTCAAAATGGAAAAATGTGCATTTATCTTTCTAATCACGTCCCTGTCAGGTTCTCAGGTTCTCAATGCATCTATCATGTTGTCACTAATTTTCTCCCACTTACACAATCTCGCTATCACCATATCCAGTGAGATCTAACCGAGTCCGGTCAGATCTCACCGTGCTCTTACCAGGTGCTTATGTTATCTTTGAGTCTGGAGGGGTTGCTATAAATTTGTGCAATCCTTTTCATCACAAAGTGATAGTGTGAGGAACTGGATACAGTATTTATAATTAGTTCTTTAAACATGACATAGACACGCTGATAGTCTCCTGCATGCGTTCCATAAAAATGGTAAGCACTAGAAGAACGTACTATCAACTTAGTCCAGTCTACTACAGTGTGGCATGGACATACTGTACCATGGTCATAGCACAAGCCTTAAGAGGTAAGAACCTCATTGATGTAGCTACATCCCAATAACAATTCAGTAGGAATACCATCCAGTCTTTTCCATCTGCACCATGCTTGGAGTACGTCTATAAAGTTCCTAAGAGGTTTTAGTTACACTGTTAACTGGTCAATGCCATTGTTACTATATACTTGTTCTTATATATCTATATATCCAAGTTCTTCCTGCATCTTCCTTCGACCAGGCTTTTTTTTTTTCAGCCTTATTGTGTAGGGTTTTGAACATGAACTTCTCTTTTCAGGTCCCTCATCATGGGATCAGATCTACACTAGTCCACTTCAAAACCTTATTCGTTTTGAGTCTTTCAGAGGTCGAGTTACTTCTGTACATGGGATCACTGTCTTGCTGCAGAACTTAAGCTTTAATTTGCAGACCTGCAGGATTCTCCTTCAGGATTCTCAGGATTGTAGAGAGTGTACTTCATGTTATTTTCTCAGTTACCGCAAGTTCCCCAGGTCTTAAAGCAGCAAAAAAAAAAAAAAAAAAGAGCCCACACAAACTCACCACCACCACCTCAGTGCGTACTATGTTTTTTTTGTGGAATTCCTTGTTTGGTTTACACCAGATGTAAAAGGACCCTTTTCATTCCAAACAACTTGTGACTCAGTCTATACAATATAACCTTCTCCCTAAAGGTTTGGGGATCATCAAGGTATGTCATGGCAAAATTCAGATGAGACTCAGTGACCCTCTGGACTATCAGTGGTTTAATCTCCATAGAGGCAATTTATTCTCCATGCCTTTTGGATAGTAGAGTCCAGAACATTGGCCTTTATTAGTCTGAGAGATTCCTGCACATTCCTGGATGTTTTCCTTGGATCGTATATGATTTCCTGGATTAATTATTTTTTTTGCACTTGGACTAAGTTTGGAAGGTTGGACATTCTTCCATTTCTTTTCTATCTGTAGATAATGAGAGCCTTAGAAAGCCTCAGGTTGGTAACCTTTCCCAGACTGATGTATTGTAATGAGCCTTTTCTTCACCTGTTCTGTAATTTCTATTGATTTTGGCATAGTGTGCTACTGGTGAGACCTTTGATCAAAATTCTTTATTTTAATGATGGCCTGTTTAAATGGGGAACTTTAATGTGAATGAAAGCAGAAAAACCGATTGACATTTACAGGAGACTTCAATCAGGGTATGGTGATGAGACTCTTAGCTGCAGTAAAACATTTGAATGGTGCAAACTATGCACACAATCATTCATCAAGTTATCGCCACATCCTCTGTACAATCCTGACCGCGCTCGGAGTGATTGCCACATGTTTAGGCGGTTAAAGGGATTCCTGGGAGGCCAGGTTTTCAAACGTGAAGCAGGCAGTCCGATCAATGTCTCCAGTGCATTGAAAATGTTCTATAGTACCCAGCACTAGTAGAATTCTGGGATAAGTGCATTAGTGTAGCAGGGAATTATATAAGGCAAAACTTGAATGGCCCTCTTACTTTTTCCCCAAAGGCCTAGTTGCTTTTAGATCATCTTTTAATAAAAACAACTAGCATTTAAAACATGTAATTTGTGTTGTAGATGTAGATTATGATTCTGTTTGAATAAAAATAGTAGTATTAGAAGTATGAGAAGAGAAGAACGAGCGGGGGAAATATTTTTCCACCTCACTGAATATATACGGGTTTTGGAAAACAGTTTGAGTTTGCAGAATGCAAAGCACCAGCAGTTGATCTCTGCTTTATTTTGGCTTCGATTGACAGGTACAGGGAAGTTGGGCTTCTCATTTGTTCGTATAACAGCTCTGCTGATCGGAGGGAACCGACTGTGGGTAGGAACAGGAAATGGCGTCATCATCTCCATCCCTCTGACTGAGAGTAAGTTTTAATAGAGAATAACAGATTTGCTTGGAGGATCTATTTTCTTTCATCTGTTCAACATCTTTGACAGTGTGTTTCCTAAGACATCTTTCTCCATTTCCTTTCTGCCAACTCTACTTCTTGATCTGCATTTCCTTTTCTTTTCATCCCCCTTCCCTGCACCTTTGCTTTGTCTGATGGATTTTGCTCTTGTGCTCCCTCTCCCTCCCTTTTTTTAATTCCTGTAGCTGTAGTCCTACATCGAGGACAACTTCTTGGCCTGAGGGGTAAGTTTAGAGCCATCTGTCGCCCTTTAGTTTGATCACTTTTTTTTTTTTTTTTTTTTTTTTACATCTTCCATCTTCTTTTCCGGTTTACTTTCTTCAGATCATTCAGTTCTTATGAGTTGCACTTTGTATTTTATCATGGTTTTCATTAGAACCTTTGTGCATGACTCCAGTTATGTGTATTGTGGCTAATTTTATTTTACCATAAACATGACCTTGTGTATACATTTGTGTGTGCAAGCTTTTTGTATTAATTTTTTTAAATTCATAATTTCCTGCAGAGAAACTCACTTCTGAATCCTGTCATTTTATTTGATTCTAATGCTTCTTTTATATAGTGAGCCTGGATAGATGGATGGATGGATGGATAGATGGATAGATACTTTATTGATCCCAAGGATTTCATTTTTTTCTTTCATTTCAAGGTGGAGTTTGTAATTTTTTAAAATGTGTTTGTTATAATAATGTCAGTGATCTCGCTAGTGTATAAATTTAGGCTTTTGCTAGGACTTTGGCCCAGAAACTGGCTCCGCTCTACTTCTTTTCTCTCAGGGCATACTTAGTTTCAGCAGACTAATTTCTAGTGTGGAAAGAACCGGCTTGTTAATAAAAATGTTTCTTGTATTTGCAGTTCACCTCACAGACAACAGAGGGCTCTAAAATTACAAACTGCTCCTTTTTTTGCCTTAACATGCTGGTATTTCTCATGTAATGTTGCAAATGGGTTTCTTGTGCTTTTTTTTCCCCCAGCGAACAAGGTGTCTCCCACATCATCGGGAGGCGTGATTCATGTATATGCTGATGACAGCAGCTCAGATAAAGGCAACGGTAGCTTCATCCCGTACTGCTCCATGGCTCAGGCTCAGCTGTGCTTCCATGGGCACCGGGATGCAGTCAAGTTTTTCGTGTCAGTGCCAGGTACATCCTGACCTCTGCTTTTATTGTCTCTTGATTTACTCTTTGCTTTAAAGAGTATTATAATCATTTATTTGTTAGTCTTTTATTTTAAAATACGGTATAAAAAATACAGTATATTGCATTTTTATCCCCCAGGCAATGTACTGGCCACCCTAAACGGCAGTGTACTGGACAGTCCATCAGAGTCTCAGGGTTCTTCAGCCCCAGCAGAGACAGAAGCTCAGTGTGTTCAAAACGTGTTGGTCCTCAGCGGCGGCGAGGGTTACATTGATTTCCGCATAGGTACGGAACACTGACGCATACGCAAAACAAAAGCACGGTGCATTTGAAGAGGTTGTCCCAATTCTAGGACAAGTGGCAGTACAAAATAATTCCAAAGATGAATGAATAAATAAACGAATAGTGCGCAAGACAGTAGGTCCTAAAATTATATTACAACTTGACTATGTTCTGTGACTTGAAGTGTAAAAGAACGTATTATTGATGATCTATTATTGTTTCTGTTCCAGGTGATGGTGAGGATGATGAGACTGAGGAGGCAGACAGTGAAGCCCCTCAGATTAAGCCTACCTTGTCTAAAGCTGAGAGGAGCCATATCATTGTTTGGCAGGTGTCCTATGTCCCCGAGTAACGCTATAAGACACTTTATGCCTGCACTCCCCCCTCTTGTAACTTTGGCCCAAAATATTCTCTATGATACCTTGTGTATTCCTAAAGATGCCCCTTAAATTCTGTATGTAAGCGCTGTAACTACCCCCCTAAGGCCTGTATTTACCATCCCTAAATTGTAACTATCCCCTGTATGTTGGCTGATTTGCCCCCCGTGACTGCCCTTTACTCCAATTGCAAACGACTCGAGACTCTCTTCTACATCTTACAGCTGAACGGCAATTATAAATGCATTCAATGCAACTACCTTTGTCAGAATAACCCAGTTTTTTGCCAAATGTATAAACTTGCTCTTGCTCTATTCTTACCTGTCCACCCGCTCACAGTTCACCGGATCTGAATCTGCAGTTTATTCTGCCTGGAATGCGAATAGGGTTCGGTTAATGCAGTTTGCAGAGATCTCTGGTTTGTATGAGTCTTATTTATGAATTTGTTTACGTGATGTAATAAGGAAATTCCAAGGGATGTGTACAAAGGTGTAAATATTGAGGCTCGGTACATAAAACTTAAGTGTCATTTTAGGAGAGTGACTGAAAAGGAGATCGTCGATGGCTCAGGAATCGAAATGACAATAGGAAAGCACATTTAAAGGAGACCCGTTTCAAATATATACACTGATACAGCGGATAAATTCAAGACGAACAAAAGACAGTAAGATGTACCATCCGGTCAGCTGTGAGCTGGGTTTATTTTCAGAGTAGACTGGATTTTGTGAGTCTCACACACACACACAAGTTGGGGGTCTCTGACTGGCTGCTGGTTGGATTGACATTTCATAAACGACCGATCTGATCCTCTGTATGTAACAATATATGTTCTCATGTGTGGTTAAATATTAAATATTAAACATATTCGTGCTCTGAAAAGATTTACCTGTGTGATTTCAGTGCTTATTTCCTTAAACCTAATACACTTATTAGATTAGATTACGGGTTTTAACAATATATTCATATGTGGAATATATAAAAAGGTTATATGGCTCTCCTAAAAAAAAAAAAAGTTTAGAATTACAGCTGATGAATTGTTGTACAACATGAAGATATAAAGTAAACGGCTTTAGAAAACCCTTTATTTTATAACAAAGCACACTACTTGGTCAGCAGAGAACAAGAAACAAGTGTAACAGCAGAACAAGTATAAGGCCTGAAAGGCGAACAAGCTGACTCGGTTCATTCTTACTCTTGCGATTATTGTCATTCATACATACAGTAACATGCAATATTGCAACATTTCATTTCTTTCAGTTTAAAAATGTGTATAGGGTTAATAGAGTTCCTGGAGCGGTCTGTAGCTAATGCTAACATAAGCCTTCTTTGCGAGACTGTTGTAAATGCAGAACATGCGTTATACATTCTGCCTTCAAGTACAGTACTAGATCTCTTGGTTTGAATCCATAATTATTCACGCAGGCTGACAATAGTGATTATACTCGGCATGTGACCGTAGTCATGATTTGATCTGAATGCTAAATAATGACTAAAACATTCTCGATGAATGCTTTGAAGATTTTATAGCATCATAGTTTTTTTTGTTTTTTGCTTCCATCGAGGAAAACATTACGAATATCAAGCATTATTTTTTTTATTTTTGATATCTAACCCTTTTTACCTGAAAAAAAGTTGTGTTGGAAAATATTTTAGCTCATCTCTCTCACACACTTATCTAGACCTCTAGTGCTAAATGCTACAAGGAATTCAAGCTTTTGTAACGAATCTGTAAACTTGTACTTTAGGGAACAATTTTGTATTGCTAGACATACATCATGGCGCAGTGCTGCGTGTACGTGTGTGTGCTGGTGTGGTGACGAGGAGGACATTATTCATAGATCCAGTGCTCGGTGCTCTCTTCCCAGCAGACGAGCTCATGCCCTTTGAACCATAGGGAGATTTCTCTCAGAGCGCTCTCCACTGAGTCACTGCCATGGATAACGTTCCTACGAGACAAAACGTAGATCAGTTTAATGAGGAATAGTCGGTGCAAATTAAGACCATATTTTGTAGACTAAATAATTTATTCAGTCTATGTTTTTCTGAAAGCACTTCCTTTTAACTGGTTTAGGGAATATACGGTATGGATAACTATAGTGCAGACAGACTAATTATACATTTATTAGCAATCTCACTGTGCAAGTGTTGCCCAGTAACTATGGCAACCATGAATACAATACTAACAGACCAGATTTGTCCACTTCTGTAATGTAGTTCGAATTGTGGTACTTGGTTCAAAACAGGTTTAAACAAAACAACAACAACAACCAAAAAAAAAAAAAACTGTTTAGTTTTATAATTAGCAGACATTATGACTGACCGGCCCACTTCCACAGCGTAATCTCCTCGGATGGTCCCTGGAAGAGAGTCAGCCGGATTTGTCTCTCCAAGCATCTTTCTAGATGTTCTCACCACATCCAGGCCTTGCCATACCTAGATGAGATTTAATGGGTTGTGTTGGTTTACAAAAACAATTCATAAACGAGATCTGAGAATTGATCCTACGCAGATCCATTTGGCAGACTCCCTTATCCGGAGCGACTTACGTTTCTCTCATTAAACACCTGAGCAGTTGAGGGTTGAGGGCCTTGCTCAAGAGCCCAACAGTGGCAACTTGGTGGTCTTGGGGTTTGAATCTGGAACTTTCCGATTCATAGTCCAACACCTTAACCACTGAGTTAACCCTGCCCAGTGCAAATAACTGAGTTACCCCAAAAGTTCAGTACATTTGCGAAATGTGAACAATATCATGGGCATGGATCGGTGTACTATGCTCAGGTATGCAAATGTTCCCAGGTATGGTACGAATCAGTTATGCCTAGTGTGAAAGCAGCCTTAGAGAATCTAATGTGGAAGAGTAGATGAATAAACTCTAGATGAATTGTGTGTGGTTTCCTCCGGGTACTCCGGTTTCCTCCCACAGTCCAAAGACATGTAGATCAGGCTAATTGGCGTTCCCAAAATTGCGTGTAGAATGTAAACGAGTGTGTGGTGTGCCCTGTGATGGATTGGCACCCTGTCCAGGGTGTACCCCACCTTGTGCCCCAAGTCTCCTGGGATAGGCCCCAGGCCCCCGCGACCCTGAATACAGGATTAAGCGATATAGGCGATGAGTGAGTGAGTGAGTGAATTGTGTGTGTGTGTGTGTGTGTGTGTGTCTTACCATTGCTACAATAGGGCCGGAGCTCATGTATTTCACAAGACCTTTGTAGAATGGTTTCTCTCTCAATTCCCAGTAGTGCTCCCTCAGTTGCTCCTCAGAAGCCTAAATAACCAAAAATATACAGACACACAATAAATACAAGTTTGTGATACACAAAATGGAACATAAAGTTTCTTGAAAGAATGATACAGATAACCGGCTGTATAAAATAAACACTGCACTCAATGTTGTCTCGTTTTCCTTGAAATTATATAACACACACAAAATTGTGGCCACAAAAGAATAGGAAAAAAGTCTCAAACAAATATTTCACTGGACCGCCTTTTAATTTGATTACGACCGAGAAGACATTATGCAAGCAGTCCAACTCTCCCATCATTAATGCCACAGACGCAATTAAAGCAAAAGACTATCCATCGATATATTAGAGTGTGTGTGACTTTTTTTATATATGCATGAATGCATTATGTATAGACAGATGTAGATAGATGGAGCATCGCAAAAAAAATTATACCATAGAAATCTCCCCCCATTATTTAGCTAAACATTGTTTAGTATAAACTTTAGATTATATGCTTAATACATTACACAAGTTTAAAATATTTCAAGTCCTCTTTTGTTTTAATAAGTAAGGCTTACGGCTCACGAAAATCCCAAATTCGGTAATATTTCAAAATATTAGAATATAAATTACTATTCATGCAGTATAAATACTGGGTATCTCTCAGTTTAGGTCGGTACATACATTGACACCCATGCAGGGTAACACAGCACAAGCAGGATAAGCCACAGAAGGCCTTCGCTGAAAGAGCTGGCTTTCTTCGCAGAGTGCTCTATCAAAGCATAATCATAGAAAGTTAATCTAAGGCAAAAGGTCTGGTAGGAAAAGATGCACAAGCAACAGGCCTTAAGAAAATTGTCAAGGCCGATTCCAGATCTAAAGAGAGCTTCACAAGGAGTGGAGTGAGGCTGGAGTCAGTGCATCAAGAGCCAACATGCACGGACGTCTTCAGGAAAAGAGCTACAGCTGTTGCATTCGAAGTATTAAGCCACTCGTGAACTAAAGACAGCATCAGAAGCGTATTAAGTGGGCTAAGGTGAAGAAAAAAAGCTATTCATGTGCATTTGGTGTGCAAACAAATACATGCTATTTAAGACTCAGGGTTTTTCTTACCTGCAGGAATTTCAGGCCGACCAGTTTAAAGCCTTTTCTCTCAAAGCGGCGAATAACTTCTCCAACTAGCTTCCTGTGGACCCCATCGGGCTTCACGGCAATGAAAGTGCGCTCATTCACACCCGTCCATCCTGCAAATGCAGACACCAGTCGAACATTAAACTTCGCATCAACATCAATCTTATAATTTATTCTCTAATAAACTACTTAAAAGCAGCTCCGGAAAGACAAGGTCAGCTGACCCCACTGCGTCACCGAGATTCCCCTCGCGATTGGGAGGCGCAGTCTCGCGAGAGAATAATGTGGAGGCTCTGCAGAGTCCTCACAACGTAATAACTACATCAAAACTCGTGGTGAATCGAGATAAACTGTGCATGCAAAGACTGCACTGACTCCGCGTAGATGAGATAGGGGTGTAAGACTCATTTTAAGTCGTTTGACTTACAAACAAATCCGACTTACGAATGTGCTCCCGGAATGAAACTCATTTTTAAGTCAGGGACTTAAATTATAAATGCATTTAAATGAACAGTAACAAAAATAAGATTAATTTACAATAATAGAAACATCCTACGTGGCGAGTTTAATTCCTTTGCAATAAGTAATAACTGCTTATGAGCTACAACAAAAATCTGACTGGGTGGTTTTTGCTGAAAACAAAAAGCAGCCCAACTTAAATTTCACTGTGCTTTTAGTGTGTGTGTGTTATTTTAAGTCAGATAACCGGCCAAACATATACCAGCATATTTATCCCTTGGTATGCATGAAGATACAAAATTATTATTATGTAGGCTTGGTCTTATATACAATTTTTAACTTCCTGTAGGGAGTACACAGTAACATCTTTGTAGCTGAATGTTAAAAAGATAAAAAAAAAGGTAAAATGTACTTTTTCCTTTACTTGAACATTTTATCATGGTAAAAGAAAGTTTCGTTTTTCCTGAGCGATTGCTGGTAATTCGAATGGTCTATACATACAGTTGTTACCAGTCAAAAGTTTAGACACAGCTTCAAGTTCCATGGTCTTTCCTGATTTGTATTTCTTTCTATGAGCTTTTAGTTTACAGAGCAGCTGTTTTTGATATATGTTTTAAATTCGGCAGGATTTCTTTCACACAGCGGAAAGCCTGATGCTAACATTAGCACTAGGATTATTATAGTCTTTTTCCTCTCGTTGAAACCCGACTCATGACTCACTCTTAAACACTTCGCCATCAGAGTTTTCTTTACGACGCCTCTTGCCTTGGTTCTCTAGCGCGGATAAAGAACGCTTCATTTCAGTGTCATTACAGGGAATAACGGTGACATGGCAGGGTCTGTTTTCATTTCCAAATATAACCTTCCCTTTTCTAGAGCAGGAGCTTGGATACATGGGAAATGTTGTTTGTTATTAACCCTTTCAAGCAGGTTTTCAGGGTTCTTTTATACATTTTAGGAGAATTTAGATCCAAATCACTTGAGGATATCAGTAGCTCTCTAGACGATTTATAATTCTTAATTTTTAGTGTTTTTCATGCCAGAATGCAAAAACATTCCCGTTCAACTCCTTATATTTTAAAATCCAGGAGTTTTGTTTGTTTGGTTATTTTTGTTAATTTTGGCGGTGGAAGATGAATTTGGTTTTATTTTGTTTGAATTTGGTTTCGTTTTAGGGCAGGAGTAGCTCAGGGGTTAAGGTATTGGACTACTGATAGATGGCCCAGGTTCAAACCCCAGCACCACTAAGTTGCCACTGCTGGGTGCTTGAGCAACGCCCTTATTCCTCAATTGATCAGATGTATAATAATAAAAAGTAAGTCACTCTGGATAAGGGTGGCTGCCAAATGCTGATTAAAATATATATTTTTTTAACCCCTTTGCTCTATGGCCCAGTTACAAACTATGTCAATTTTGTATTTCCAGAAAGTATATACACATTATTTTTTATCCATGGACGCATGGAAGACCTGTGTGGTCCACTAGGGATGCAGGTGGTGACCAGACGGTTCCACTTGACTTCCACTCGACCAGACAGCTGTTCTCTGATGACTTGAGACTGCAGTCACTTGATAGTTCAGGACTGAGATTTCTACAAAACAGTTTTGTACCCAAGCTTCCAATAACGAACGTGGACTCCATATTAACTTAAACACCAACTCATGTCATGCAGGTACTGAACTTCCAGCCTCTGCTGACTGCATGCAACATGACTGCACATCCCTGCTATCTGACACCACCCAAATGAGGATGGGTTTCCTGTTGAGTCCGTTTCCTCTCAAGGTTCCTTCCAATTGCCATCTCTTCCTTGCCACCGGCTTGCTTATCAGGTCTAATCTGATAATTAGAATTTATACACATTTCCTCACACTTTTCATACCTCATTTCCTGCTGCTTTGAGACAATGACCATTGTTCAACATTCTTATATCATATCATGTAATTTAAAGTAAAAGAAAAAGTAAATATCTACTGTAAGTCTGGATATGCGTATAAATAATTTTCACACTCAAGAGTTAAACAAACCAGCATACACATCACACAACTACAACTCCCATGAGCACCAGGATGGTGGTGCTGCTGCATTTCTTCCCCTTTACTCTTCCCATTAAAAAAATGATAATAATAAAAAAAAAACTAGAATGCAGCACCATGTAATACTCTTACAATACCACAGGTCATTTAAATAAGAGTGTTAAAATGTGTTTGCATTATGCAAATCAAGCAGGTTAAGAGACAAAGGCACACAGCCATGTTCTCTGTGAGAGCCGAGTCTTAGTTTTTGTCATGGTTTCCACCCTGTGCTTCAGGGACACTGCACATTAACGCGGCTAACACGGTATACAGGATGTTTCCAGTGTGACAGGTGAACAAAGGTTCAGACGTCGCACAGGACACCTCAGACACCAGGACGGTATAGGAAACAAAACAGATAACGAATAATGAACATTCCGAAACTGATGTGTGTGTGTTGCAGATAGAGTTAAATATAAAAATAATAATAAAATAGTCACTTAGATCAAGCAGTTAGATTCAGGGTGTGATCTGGAATTAGGCTAACTCAACAAACCTGAATTCTAAGCCTATCTGTAATAAACTGCCTGTGCAAAATAATGACAGATGTTTCAAACAACTACAATGAATTTCATTGGCAGGGTCAAGTTCAAGTACAGCGGAAATTTTATTCAATTGTTTGGGCACGTTTTATTTTTTAAATACACACACACACACACACACACACACACACACAATGTCAGCCAAAATTATTTATACACACTTCAGGAAAAACTTAATTGCATAAATATTTAAATATTAAATTCATTGCTATACATCATATTGACAATATTATATTAATATAATATACATCATACTATTTTTCTTTTCCTGAAGTATAATTTTCTGGCTGATTATATATATATATATATATATATATATATAGTACATACACACATTTATATGTATGTGTGTGTGTGTGTAATACATAAAATATACACACAGACAGACACACACACACACACACACAGGTAACTTGGCGTGTAGATCAGACTGTCTTTAAGATATATACTGTATATCTTAAAGACAGTATATACTGTGTGTGTGTATATATATATATATATATATATATATATATATATATATTTATTCTTCTATTTTTCCCCCCTTTCTTGTTTGTTTTCTCGGTAATGTTAGGTCTTATTCCTAACAGCAACAGTGCACGTCTATTCTTAAACATGAAGTGTGTGAGTGTGTGATTCATTGTAAAATTACCTACTGTACACACACAGAGACCAGAGTAAAAAC
This sequence comes from Clarias pachynema, assembly GCA_030014365.1. Lineage (NCBI taxonomy): Eukaryota > Metazoa > Chordata > Actinopteri > Siluriformes > Clariidae > Clarias > Clarias pachynema. Next base: position 7,989,229 of record JAQMYL010000008.1, on the reverse strand, counting down.
TATGTAACCCCAGCATGGCTACTCTCTCCACGGACGCATGATCATGGATACTCCACGTCCTGCCTAACACACTCTCATGAATGTCAGATAATCCGGATCAAGATCAGAAAGCATGTACCTGTCTTGAAGACGTGCGCGAGGAGCGTCAAGAAAAGACAGATCATGTTTAAAGTATAAGCGCCGGCTGCTCGGCCGCGTCTCTCCCGCGAGCTCCCTGGACAAAAAAGGAAAGAACGCGCTCGTGCTCGCGCTAACGTCTCTAGCCGCCCAGCGCGCGTGCCCGAAAAATCCCGCTGGAAGGATTAGCCTTAGCGTTTGAGTTGCGTTTTTTCCCCCCGTCGAATCCCTGCCTTTTTTAATGGTTTGTATTACATATTAATACTGAAATATTGCCGAAATTACGCCTCATTCAGGTTTCAATGCTTTTCATACAATAGTTTCAGCAAAAGGTTTTTTTTTTTTTTTTTTCCACACAATGAAGCTTAATTTAAGGATTCGTTGTACTGACCTCTAGTGGACAAATATTGTGGAGCAGCACAATATGGACATGGAGCTGCGAGTAATGTTGCATTCATCATGGACAGTCGTCTGTCAGTTGTGTGTTTGTGTGTGTTGTTCAAAGTAAATGTTAACGCACATAATCAGCATCTCAATCTTTGAAATGTATTTATTTAGAAAAATGAACATCAATACAACTAACAAGCCACTATTTGGAATCTTTGAACAGAACACATCAATTCGCTAGTCAGTGTTAAGGATTTAACATATAAATCAATGATTAAAACACAGAATTAAAAAATGGAGAGGAAAAAAATAGATATAACTAGTGTATAAGGGTTTTTTCCCCTTAAAAATCTGCACAGACTGGAGTTTGTTGCAGTTCGTTACTGCTGTACTTGTACAACCATGTACGTGACAAATACAATTCTTGAATCTTGAATCTATGAGATATATACTCAGCAAGAAAAGAAACGTCCTCTGACTTTCAACTGTTTTTACTTTCAGTAAACTTAATGTGTAAATATTTGTATGAAC
>JAQMYL010000008.1:7959468-7988094 GCA_030014365.1 Clarias pachynema | reverse complement strand
AGCTGTTAAGGTCTTAACGACCATTCCACAGGTGCATGTTAATTAATTGATTATGGTTAATTGAACATGCATGGAAACCCTTTACAATGAAGATAAATTTTTTTTTAAATGAATAAAAAAAAAAAATCAATGTACTGTAATGATTCGCAACAGTGAGACATGATATGCACGAGCCTTCACTTAAACCAGCTGAAGCGCGGTACAAGGGAGTGATTCCGGAATCCACGTGGCCACGATTGTCATTGGTCACGTGACTCTCTGGGAACCAACACATGCCTAAGGCGAGGGGTTTATTTGGACACGCCCCTTCTGTTCGACAGAAGGTTAATTAAAGGTTTTAAATGAAAGGTTTTTAATAACCTTTAATTGATGTTTAAATACATAACTATCTTTCTTTGACATTTAAAGACTTGAGTATGCAATAATAAAAATAAGACATGAAATAAGGCAGAAGGAATGCTTTTTTTTGACTATATAATAATATAAAAGTGTGAACCGGAAACCGGAAGTATTTAATTTGACAACATTAATTTGTGCAAATGGCGGGAAATCACGTGATCACCATCAATGCTGCCCCATGTGAACAATTGAATTTAAAAGTGTTTGCTGAAATTTTATGTCCTTTACTTACAAATCGATGTCTGTTGTGTTTCTTAATCAAAGGTTATAATAATCCCTAGTCACGTGACTACTAAGTTTTGTGGGGGGGAAATGCATAATAAAAATTGTTTTAAAAAATATATAATTTATTTTGTAGGGAAAATTGATTGTATTTGATAAAGATTACTTGACACTGAGAGCCTGACTAGATTTCCAGCCTGACACACCACAAACCACAGAGCTACAGTATATCTCTTGTTCTTTAAACCTTATTAAAATAATAAGTCATTCATGCATCTTCTATACTGGGAGTCTGTCGATTCAGACTTCAGGCACGAGGTGGTCAGGGTGCCAATCCATTGAAGGGCACAAACATATAAACAATCTACAGGCAATTTCGGAACAGAAATTAACCTAATCTACATATCCTTGGACTGTGGGAAAAAAACGGAGAACCCAGAGGGAACCCACCAAGCACAGGGAGATGCACATGCATACACAGACCCTGAGGCAGGAACTGAACCCTCGACCCTGGAGGTGTGAGGTCACAGTGCTAACCACTAAGCCAAGTTAGTAGTAAAGCAAGTTTAATGGAATAACATTTAATAAACAATGTCAAGTTGTTAAAACTGTATGAAACTGTTAGGGGTGGGAATCACAAGTCACCACCCGATACAATATCACAATACCTGGGTGCTAATTTGATTAAAATTGCATTTATATAAGTATCACGATTTTATAAATATCCTGATTTAATACATTTTTTCCTGATTCAGTTACAATTTTAAACCTCTTTATAAAAATAAAAATAAAAAAAAAACTTGATTAATTAATCGCAGCACGTTCTTTATAAGGTTTCTCACCTAAAAACCAAGGGCAGTATTTAAACAATACAAACTAACTTCAAATACAAGAGTTTAACATTTAACTGAGCAGCACATGTCCCTGTCCTCTGCTATAATTATTATTTTTTAATAGTCTAATAGTGTACATTGTTCAACATATACAAGGCAGATCGGAGGCTTTTAACGCACACAATTTTTGATAATGCAACATCATAAAAATGGGTTCCTATTGCACATGAATCGCCACACAAACAAATCACGGTTCATAACTGAATCGATTTTTTACCCCCATCTGTAGAAACAACATCGCTTTCTATGATAATATACTTAAGATATTAGAGTTGAAGTGTAGACACAGAAAAGGTTATGATCTAATGTTGGACATTGCTTTTCTTAAAGATGTTAAAATGAACCACCGCCTTAACTAGGTAATATTAGTCAATAAAAGAAAAGCAAATTGTGAGAAAAAAAAGGAAAAATGCAAATTTATTGTTCAGGACACAGTCAGAAAATAATACCTTTACTTCTCCCCATAAGAGTATACCTTTTGGTCCTTTAGTAAGATATAACATCAATGGCCTGTACCTTTAAATATGATTTAGCTACACAATTAGACTTAAATATCTTCTAATTAGCATTAATGTACCACTATACGGCATAGCCAAAAGTACGAGCAGCTGACCATCTCACCTATATGTAGATCTTCTCAACCAGTTGCCACAACCACACAATTATAAGGAATGTCTTTGTATCGCTGTAACCTTAAGGTGTCCCTTCTGTTGAACTAAGGACCCCTAAGTTAACGGTAAATACCGTTATAAGTTTTCTCTGTGGACAAACTTGAAAATGCAGCACTACACAGCAAAGACCAATGTTTGAAAGTGTCGGCTTTGAAACATTGTGGCAGAGACAGGTATATCTATACTGTCCAGCCCCAAAAATAGTGGTTTTCACAATTTTGACATTAGTATGTCTTTTTTTATTTATAAATAATGCAAACACTATTATCAGAGCATGTACAGTAATTGACATCACATCGAGCGATTATTTGTTCCTCCTGAAGAAAAAGACAACACACAAAATAAGGTTTAAATAGTCTCTGAGTCATCATTCAGTGGTCTGACTCTAATGAATAGTCTTTGACATTCCTAATCTTTAAACCAAATTTGTAGTTATCTAACGACTTTGATTTCCCGAACATGGCTAACATTACCATATAATACGTTATGATAATCAGACACTGTGTATCTTGTCTAAAGTTTAATGTATGTTAACATTTGGGCAGGAGAAACTTGTCCTAAATCACTGTAAGGACAGCTGAAAAGAAAGTGAGAGGAATTCTTTGACTGTTCTCCTTTGAACTCAGCTTAGACAGGAGTTCCCTCCTTTTTCTGCTGTTCCTGACTGCGGAAATACTCTTTGCTGAGCAGCACGTCTCGTTTAAGAGGTAGGCCGGGTTCAGGTAGGGTGCTGGCATCCACGCCGAGCTCCTTGGCTTGCTGGGCTAACATCATGGCACGCAGGAGCGGCGGGTAGCGCACGTGTCGGATGGGGGGTTCAGGGACAGGCTCGAAGCATGTAAAGGCCTCTTGTTCGTGATTGGGTACCAGGCGCCAGTCGTGGTACATGACCTTGTCTATCTCTCGCTCTGATGGTTCTTGTTTACCTGAATCACAATGAAGATGAAGTAGGTCTTTAACCAGTAAATCTAACTGAGCAAGTAATAAATTTCTCAGATCACGCATTATACAAGCCAAAAAGCTCTGAATCTGTTGTGTGTCATTGTTGAGTTATTCTCGCCATGTTTGTTTATTTATTTTTTACAAGTCCTAATTCCACACTTACCTTTAAAAGTCAAAACGCCCCACGCTTTCCCATGGTCCATATTCTACAGGAGGAAAACAAGACAAATACATCACTACGTTCCTAATCTTTCACTCGGCACATTCAGAGCTGGATAATTAATACTCGTACCTCTGCAGTGTAGTCTACTTTCACTTTAGTTATCTTCCAATAACAAGGCTCTGTGTGCTCTTCCAGCCACGACTTCCGTGTAAAAATACGTCCCACACCGAACATGCGCATGCCAGCCAGGAGCCTGAAGAGTGGAGTCTCTCTCCGCACGTCCTGCCAAGCCAGCACTGGCAGCTTCTTACCAGTGAGCGGCCGAGTCATGGTTTCATAATCCAGGGCATAGCGCTGCGAATCTTGTGGCCGATTTTTCAACTCTCGATACGCCCGGATCTTTCGGGCCATCTCAGCAATCAGTCTCAAGCGCTTCTTTTTCACCATTGTGACTATAAAGGAGAACAGACAACATAGATAAACATAACATGGCAGGGCATGTTGCAGATTGGTGGAGCTCTCTATCTGACATACTACCCAAAATGTAGTTCGATAGTGGTAAACTACACTTAAACGTTTGGTAAAATCAAATCATAAAACAACAGTAGAGCTCACATCTATGTTTAATAGTACAATAAGAGCATTTCGACATGCACAATGAGAAGAGAACACAAGGTAATGGGACGAAACAGCTGTGTAGCCTTAGGAAAACCACTTATCAGTGAGACTAATTGGAAAAAAATGCTTCAATTTGCTAGAGAACATAAAGAATGAGCTGTGGAGCGTTGGAAAATGGTCATGTGGTCTAATAGGTCCAGAATGATGTACCACTGCATCTGGGTAAGAAGAGAGGTAGATGAAGTGATGCACCCATCCATGCCTTGTGCCTACTGTACAAGCCTGCGGGTGAGGTGCTATAATCTTGGTCAGGTGATTTTTTTGATTTTTTGATTTTTTTGTTCCCTGTTGGCACATGGAATATTCCAAAATGACAATGCCAGGATTCATTAGGCTCAGATTGTGAAAGAGTGTTTCAGGGAGCATGAGACATCACAGTCCAGACATTAACCCTATTGAGAATCATCAACACAAGATCTTGGAGAGAAATTAATGCGATGCTCGACGGAAATAAACGTGTGTGACATTGCACAAGGTTATCGAAACAATGCCATGGCCGAAAGTGACCAGTAATCAAAGCACATGGGAGTTCAGTGAAATATTAGAGGGTGTGACCTGTTTTTGGCTGGTTTTCTTTGCGCATCATGGCTGACCCTGACCCAGAGCCTTAACCCACAGAACTACCACTGCCCCAGCCATCACTAGTCAACTTCCTGATGACGTGCCAAAGCATATCTGACCCTGCACCCTGACTCCAGCTTCCTAACAACTGCAACAGGCAAATAAAACTTGTAATGTATAAAGGCTTCTTCTTGTTTTTTTCCATTATGTATGTGTACTAAAATTAATGTCAATTAAAGATCAGTTTATTTGTATATAATCTTTTACTGAGTAACTGAGAGTATGTCTTTAGCATATTATTAAATTTTAGTTTGAGATTATCACAGGACACAGGAGAAGAAGAAGAAACCCCTTGCTTGAGGCATCACGTGCAGAGCTAGAACAAATGCTTTTAGCCCTACATGAAACAAAAACAATTACTCAACCGCTAGAAAACGTTTTAAACACACACATAGACATGTATATATGACCACATTAGTCATTACAAGAATAAGACATTTCTCTTGCCTGTTTAATTCGACTTCAGAGATTTGACTTGACCTCCACAAACGTAACTTCCGGTACAGTGGAAGCAAAAGTAAGCGGTCCGTTCGGAAACCGTGACACAGCACTAATAGTTCCTAGATGTTCTCGTAAAATGCTCAAGGGGAAAAAGAAAAGTAACAAACAAATTAATATACATTTCGTCTTTTAGAAATACACTACAAATAGCGATGGCGAGGTGAAGCCTCATTTAAGTGTCGTGGTTGAGTTTCACCAAAACATTGAAATCATTTCATGAAGCTTCGTTTAAGTTCTCATTGTACTGCCATCTAGTGGACACGTTTTGTGTAGCAACTAGATCGTAACAGCGTACTGTAAGCAGCACAATTAATACTCACTCACTCATCTCATCTCATCTTCTATACCGCTTTATCCTGTATTCAGGGTTGCGGGTACCTGGAGCCTATCCCAGGGGGCGGGGTGCCAATCCATCACAGGGCACACACACACTCACTACAATTTGCGAACGCCAATTAGCCTAACCTGCATATCTTTGGACTGTGGGAGGAAACCAGAGTACCCGGAGGAAACCCACCAAGCTCGGGGAGAACATGCAAACTCCATGCACACAGAGACGGGAATTGAGCCTGGCCGGGAATCGAACCCGGACCCTGGAGGTGCAAGGCGACAGTGCTAACCACTACACCACCGTGCAGCCCACAATTAATATGTACATCAAATAAAAATTCTAATTTTATTTGTCACATACACAATCATTTACAGTATGATATGCAGTGAAATGCTTATACGACCGCCCGTGACCTTAAAAAATAAAAACTTATAGATAAGAAATAAATATGAGTAAAAAGAAATACAATAGAAAATAAATTTAACTAGGATATAAATAAAAATATTCTGTACAAATAAGGACATTGTGTACAATATAGCAAAATATAGGAAAAAAAATTGAAATTTAGTGTAAATAAAGAAAAAACTGAAGAAAAAATTACTGGGGGGTGTGCAAATATGCATAAAGTGTCTTGTGCAATGATCCAGAAATGAAAACATAAATATGTAAGTGTAAGTGTGCATAAATGTGTCCATAAGTATCCATGAATGTCCAGGATGTCCAGGCTGAGTACGAAGTGTCAATACATGCAGCTGAAGTACTGTAATGTTGCATTCTTCATAGACAGTCGTGTGTGAGTGTTTCTCAGCCCTGTCCTCGACATTTTGGTATTCTCACTGCTCTTAAACCTCCTGAGTGAGCTCATAAGCTAAATAAGGATGAACCTACTTGAAATGGGTGACTTTGGAGTAGTGATATTGTTTGTAAAAACAGCTATACAAAAACAGTACACTACATGGTCTGGGAAATCCTTTCTATTTTCCAGGACAGATTGTTCTGGGAAAACAGGGACAGGTGGTAACCAAACATCCAAATGTGCAGGACACTGATATTTCGGGATTGTGAATGCAAAACCCATCTATTAATATGTACCATTTGCCAGACTCCTGCACCTTGCCTATTTTCCATACACTCAACATTAGTGGTTCATCTTGTAGGTATAAGTTAGATAGCATGGCTAATATTGTTTCCATCCAAAGGGAATTTATTGATCCTCAGCCCTTCACATGTGATCGGTTTCTGTCCAGAACATGATTGTGATGGTTAATGGACCGGCATTATTCAAGAAGTAGCAGAAAAACTGCTGACACTCCTGATACAGTCACACTACAGAACCATGCAATAACCACAATACTGTGCTTGAGAATGGTATACCTCACAGACTTTATAATATGTCAGTCAGTAGTGATTCTATCCTGATTACTTTTCACTGATTTACAAGATGTGGGATATACCCACACTCAGTGCATCTATCCTTATTATCCTTATGCAAGTTCAATTCAATTCAATCTTATTTGTACAGTGTCACAAAGCAGCTTTATACAATAAAAGGAAATTATAGAAATTTGTAAGAAATGTGAATGTGCATGATCAAAAATGATTAGATTGTCCCAGATGGGCAAGCAGAGGGCAGCGGTGGCAAGGAAAAACTCCCTGAGAGAGCAATAGGAAGAAACCTTGCTCAACAGGGAACCCATCCTCATTTGGGTGATGGGTTCCTCAGCAGTCATACTGTATGTTAGACTGTGTGCAAGTATAAGCTTGATGTACCAAATGAAGGGGAACACATTCAGTTCTTAAACCTTTATTATGCTTAAAAATTACCTACATATCCAGCCTTCCAACCCCCCCAAGCCCCTCATCCCGGGTACACGATTTTCATCAAACCCCTTTGCTCAGTTAAAGCCCATGCTTGACATACAGTAAAGGGAGACAGAGGAAAGAGAATAAGCCAATACATACAATATGTACATTACAGAGCATAAAGGACCTGTATGCACTTATACATGCATACAAAGGTGGAAAAAGTGCTTTAATGCATAAAGTTTTTTTTTTTTCTTTTTACAGTGAATTACAAAACCTATACACACTAAAGCTACTATTAATTCAACCCACACAAACAAATGTAAAAAAAAAAAAAAAAAAAAAAAAAGTATCAAGGGCAGGTAACTCTGCTCAGAAAGCATATGAACTGAGAACATCATTGTGTTAACTGAGCTAAAAGAAGATCCAACATCTTGTTGTAAAACAAGCATTAACTTCACATTTGTTGGTTTACATTGCAGGTGTATTCTCTTTCATTGCAAGTCTGGCTTTAAGTGTTTTTGCTTTGCATCAGGGTAGAAGTGGGCCTAGTGAGAGCCCCAAGTTATGTAATGAAGACAGAACAGAGCTCCACAGAAGCTGAGTTAAGACCAAAGTGAGCTCACAGGTTCATGCAGGTGTTTGATGACAACATTTTTACACAATTCACAGGCATCCACTCTTGCACAACAGTACATTACTACGCCAGTGACAGACAAATACTCAGCCAGGATTTTGTTAAATTGAACAGGTATAAATAGAATTGTCAGCAAAAGACTACAGTGATTAGTTGTTAATACACCAGTCAATTGACTTGGCAAGGTAAATAAAAGTAAAATGATTTCAAGCAGGAATGAAGCTCATGTTAAATGTGGAATGATACAAAAGCAATATCTGAAGGAACAGAACAAAAGTCAACAGTAGGACCATAATTAAGTTGAAAATCTAGTTTGTCAGGTTCCTTGCTGTAGTACTAGGAACACGTCTTTGACAGAGATATCAACATTGCTGAGAAAAAAGACCAAAGCAGGCAGAGATAAAGGCAATCTGACTATAAGAACCCTAGTGTATGGTGGTGACTAAGACGCCTCTATGCTAAAAGGATAAATAGGACATAATACCCTGCATTTTACCAACAGTTCGCCGTATTATCTTCTATTATCTCAGTAACCCAGAGGAAAAGGTTTGCAAATTCACAGGGGTGGACTTCAACCTGATAAATTTAATGCAACATTATCAGCAGCAATTTTACAGTTCACATGTCCTTCAGTGGCTTTTTTTTTTATGGTTTATTTGTGTTTGGTCTGAAGGTTGCTTTATCTGAGAAGCCAGAAAGCATAATTTCTCATGTGTCTCATGAATAGCTGTAGCAAGCAGACTAAAATTGCCCTTTGTGCATCATCCGTTCAATTCATACCTGTTTCGAAAGTTTAATTCAGTAAAACAAACCCAGATTCCTTAACGCAAAACAGATCCTTTTTACCTTCCTTATTTTCTATTTTTAACAGTACCAAAAAAAGAAAGAAATTAAAAACTGGCAAGAATTTAAACGTGTAAGATGCAGAGTATGCAGACTTCAGAAAGCTGCCATCACTGCAGCTGTATATCAGTGTTGTAGTTAAAATGTTAGTTAATACAGAGGTCCCCGCCCCCCCCAAAAAAAGTATACAGACTTCAACATGAAAATTATATGCCTCCCTTATAACGGTTAGAAGGTGTGATAGCATCAACGATGGTGTGACTACTGACATCTTCAGAGGAAACATAATATTACACATTGCTGTAATCCAATCAAAAGGGCAAATATAACAACTGATGAAGTGTGTATAGATTCTTTTTTGGCCCCTCTTTATATCATAAATAGTTAAGGCAATTGCATGGACTGATACGTCTGCAAATCTAATTCAAATCGATGTAGGGTAATGTTCAGCCATGAACATCTCCAAGTTTTGACAAAAACACAACCTGGGAAAGGAAAGCCCAAGGAGATGACAATCTTCCAAAAATGGCAGTCACCATGTCTATATTGTTGGCACAACAGGTTTACCACATTCATTGGCCTGCTTAGTATAATCTCTAAAAGATTGTCATCTTGTCCTTTCTTCTGGGTAAAAACAAATTAGCTATCAAAATATACATAGTATATAGGCTAAAAGTAGTATATATGCATTACTTAGCAAAAGTACTGAGCCACCGCTCATTACTTCGTCTATCCCGCTGTATCCTGTACACAGGGTTGCGAGGCCTGGAGCCTTTCCCAGGAGACTTGGGGCACGAGGCGGGGTAGACCCTGGACAGGGTGACAATCCATCGCAGAACACACACGTAGGCATTCATTAACATACAACATGAAATATGGGAACACCAAACAGCCTAATCTGCATGTCTTTGGACTGTGGGAGGTAACCGGAGAACCCGGAGGAAACCCACCAAGAACGGGAAGAACATGCAAACTCTGAGGACACGGACCTCATCACTAGTAGCAGCAGACCAGTAGACCAGCATCACTAGTATATTAATCATCTGTCATCAACTCACTCTCGAGTTAAATTTTTATGCTTGAGTGTGGCTTAACAAACAAAAAACATTCCACTGAAACTACTCAAGTACATTAATTCGCTTGAAAATGAGAGCCAAAAACTATTCAAGACGACAGTAAAAATACAAGAATGTCTGGATCGCTGAAAGCAAAATATGAAGAAATGAGGGGTGGCTCAAGACCTTTGCACAGTACTGTAGGCCTGACGAATCATATTTAGATTCTACATTGTCTGGTTTAAGACAAACAAAAAGAGGTGCTTTTTTTTTTTTAGCCAAAGCCAAGTCGGTTTCTTGTTATAAAAACAGGTGTGAATTGAACAGAGAACGCACTGATTAATTGCAAAAATACTAAAGCCAAACTGCAGATGTTGGCACTTCAGCTTTAATGATAGCCCTGTATGTTTGGTGGCATGGCAGCATAAAATACATTATGATGATTCTTTCAGACTTCTCAAATGTAGGAAGTTTAAAAAAAAAAAAAAAAAGTTAAAGGTATCATACAGAATCAGATTCATCACATCAATGGTACACAACCAAGCTAGTCGCCTGGTCTGCAGACCTGAATGGTGAATTACATCTTATATGGTACGTCAAATAGTAACTGATAACTAAACCCAACTACTCATCCGAGAGTCCATTGTACTCACTCCACTTGTCTGGATATACAGTAAGCTATGCTGAAGTACAGGTAGACAAGGGCACAGTGCTGAAGGTTATAGGTAAAGATAATACTGAGATTCTATATAACATTGAAACGTGTGGCAAATGAAGATCCGAAACCCTGAAACAGACAGCAGGGACAGAAGAGAAAGTGACATTCAGCACTATGCAATAAAGTATAAAAACAGTTCACGGTTTAAACGTGATGCATCAGACTGCATGTGCGTGTCTTTTACATGATCTGTACATACAGAAAAGTATTGAATTTTTTTTTTTACTATGATCCGCACAGTGAAATGCAATTTTAACAGTCCCACAGAAATTAAAATCAAATATAACCTTAATGTGGAGCGACTTATATCTTAATGATGTTTTTTTTTTGTTGTTGTTTTAGTTTTCTCCCAGTCCACTGTAAGTAGATCTGAAACCGAAAAGACTTGACAATGTATTAAACGTAAGAGTGTGTGTATGTAGGTATATGTGTGTGTGTGTGTGTGTGTGTGTGTGTGTGTTCGCCTCAGGTCCAGCGGCAGCGTTTCCTCTGGCAGGCCTCAGGGTCTGAAGCGCAGCCGTCCGATTCGCTGCCTGAAGAGGGCCCGGCTAGTGTGTGTGTGTTCGAGTTTGTATGCGTATGCGAGTGGTCCAAGCTTAGCACCCAGCCAAGTTTGGAATGTAAGAGATGCCTGAGTCCTGGTGGGAGGGGCAGCACTCTGAGGGCGTCGGCTCCTGAAGGGAGGAGCTTCCGCAGACGAAAGCAGCAGAGGTACTGGAGTGAGGTGGGGGCGGAGACTGAGCGGATCACCTTCATGCTGCTTTTGGCTGCTGTGGAACATGCCATGGGGTACACACGTTTGTTCTGCAGCTCTGTAGCAGCTACACCTACACACATGTAAAACACACAGAAAATGTCACGGGAAATAGAGATTATACACATATAAGGATAACAGCTGAACTAATCCTTAACCGGTCTATGTCATTAGCTTTCTATGCAATTTTTTTGATAGTGTGTGTCCTTTAAACTGTGTAATGTGTAGTAATTACATTTTAAGGACCGGGAAACAGTCCTATGCCTACTGTGAAGGAAATTGCACCTCAAACAAAAATTCACAACCCTTTCTTAATTGACTTCTTAATTGATTTCTTCTTTGTTTTAAAGGGAGTTAAATTAAGGGCTATAAAAGGCTTAAGCCTTAGATGTCTTCTTTTAAAAAAAAATCTAATAAATATTAAAATATAAAGCATACTTAAAATGAATAAACATGGTGCACAGCTTGGTAACATCACAAATCCCAGATCGTTTTTACAGTATATAGTTATACAGGTGTAAGGGTTGTTGTATATAGTGTTAATTTCGTCAATGGAAATAATGCTGAAAAATATTGGTTGACGACTTTTTTTTCCTGTGACTAAGACGAGAGACGATGACAAGATGTCACGGATACCAATGAACAGTATCAAAATCAGCATGCAATATTGCTGACAAAAAAAAAAAAAATGTGGTTTCAAAAAATTTAAACTAATAAAACATCTGTCGGATAATATCGGAGGGAAAACAGTGTGGGCGCACAAACCACAAACCTGAAGAGACCCCTCTAAGCATCTCAAGGTGGTTTTACTGCCTCTTTGTGGTAATTATGTTTTGTTACATGTGATGTATTTTATTTTTTAAAATATCATTAGCTGAAAATATCAGACGAAAAGAGACATTTTAAATGTTACGATACTTATTTAATGAAAAAACAAAAAAAAATTAAAAAGGGTTTTGGCTAGACTAGATTGACTGTATGGTTAATTAATATTAATCTTAATCTAATAATTTGCTAAAATGTTACATTTTCATTGACTAAAACTAAACTAAAATACTTAAAAGGTTCCTTTGACTAAAATTAGACTAAAATGCCCAGACCTTCAGTCGACTAAAACTTGGCTAAACAAAAATAGCACAAGATTGACTAAATATGATAAAAATTAACAGGAACATTGATCCCGGGACTAAGACTAAAATTGAAAATACCTGATAAAATTAAAACACTAGTTGTACATGTTATAAACTGCACCTTTATGCTAATCAATGTATTGAAACAGTCCTGTGATGGCCCTGATAACACAAGCCCCTGAATAACACCTCATACTTTCATTATGCCTCTTACCGATGCATTTGCGGTTTTTAAAGAAGGTGAGAGTTCCGTGCCAGGTGTCCAAGTGAACCCCGATGATGGATCCTTGACCAAATCGTGATGAGAAACTTACTTTGTCACCGTTATGATGCAACAACCCTAGAAACGAACAACAATAAGAAGTTATACACAATTCTAAACATAATAAAGGACTCAGGCTGCTGTATACAGTATGGTATTGTGGATGCATTTTTTAAATGCAGGGGTTCACTTTAAACGCAATAATTTTGTAAAACAAATAAGTTTCAACAAGAACAAACAAGGCTTTTTTCATAGTATACAGTAAGAGTACACTTAATATGTTGTTTGTTGATTTATTATTATTTTTTGCTAATTTGAGACATTTCACCTTGTTTTGATTGCATGTTGAATATTAAGATTCCACAAAGAATCTACTTAACAACTGCAGTAACTGCACTAAGCAGTATGTTCACACACACAAATTCTTAGGACTTACACACAGATTATGCCCAAGTCTACTTTACTATGCCATACTTCACTGCCAATACCGTAGATGTACTGTACACCCAAGAGTCCTGTAGTCATAAACAGTATCCTGTGGACTAGATCACAATTTACTCATACTGAACATCACTTTGTAATCTATATCCAGATTTCTGTCAAGCTGCTTCAGGACAGTGTTTAATTTTATATGTTTTGAAAGTAAACATCTGCGTTAAAAATTATAAGCAGCAAACATGACACAAGCTCAAGACAAGTATGTTAATGCTTGTTAAGTGTTACAATTTGCACATTATACCAAAAAATCTAAACAGATTTTAAACCGCGATATCTGGTACAGAGTTTAAATGTGTATAGTTAAGCTCTTAAAATCAGGGTACAATTCAGATACCATGTACATGACACACATTGAAAGTCTGTATGTCAGGGAAAAAAAAAAAAAACACTGTTGTTAGTTGTTGCTTTAATTGTGAAGTTACACACAAAAAAAGAAGTCACTGCTTGCTTGAAGCGTACTTACCTGTATACGACAAGCCCCAGCTGTCTTCATCTTTCCCCAGTAAACTGCAGAACTTATGTCGGTATTTGTCCAGATTGACATCTGATGTGCCAATTCCTACCATCTGGAAAATACAACACAAAAAGTTCATTATCATTACACAAGCAATTTGCTAAATTTTTGGCTTATAACTAGATAAAACGTGTAAATATTACATGTACAGTGGAACCTCAGATAACGAGCATAATTAGTTCCGGAAGCGGGCTCGTATTCCAAAACACTCGTAAATCAAATTTAATTTTCCTATAATAAATAATGGAAACTCAAATTATTCGTTCCACAGCCCAAAAAAATAAATACATAAAAATAATTAATACAAAATATAAAGTAAAAATTAAACAAATTAAACTGCACTTTACCTTTAAAAAAAGTACAAATAAATCCCGACAGATAAGTGTTTCTGTTTGTGCGCGCAGGCACTGTGTGTGTGTGTGTGTACGTTAACGGAGAGACTGTTTTATCGGAAAAATTTGCAAGGAACATCGCTAGTCACACTCATGTGAGCGCAAACTAACCGAATCACTGCTGTAAAGTAAAAAAAAAAAAAAAAAAAAGTAAAAAAACACACACAATCGCCTTTACAGCCCCCCTCCCACCCCCTCCTCCTCTCCGCTTCCCAAACAAACACACACACACTCTCTGCCTTACACAGAAACTCTGCAAGCACTAAGACCCAGCAGGGGAGAGGATTACCCACAATTCCGCAGCACAAGAGAGAGAAAAACCGTTGGCTCAGTTGTGATCACGTAACGCTCGGCGTCAAAACAAGAAGCGCATGCGTGATACATGATACTCGGTGCTCGTAAACCAAATCAATGCTCGTTTTTCAAGTCAATATTTATTTAAAATCTCTACTCGTCTTGCGGAACACTCGCAAACCGCGTTACTCGTAATCCGAGGTTCCACTGTATCTATTTAAAGCAAAGGCGCCAACTTTCTTGACCAGATCTCTTAGTAGGCAGAGAGGAAAAACTAAATTTTACAACCAAAACTCAAGTGCGCATGACATCCAAGTCAAATTGGGAATGGTGATGAAATTCCCGTGAATGAAGCTGTAAAACTGATTTACAAAACATTTACAGGAGACTTCAAGCTCAGTACAGTGATGAGACACTTAGCGGCAGTAAAGCATTTTAATGGTGAAAACGATTTAATGATGCCGCTCGGCGCCCACTGCAGTTATTCTGCAGTTATTAGAGTTGAATGTCTGATCCTTGAAAATTGATGGATAACTTGTCACCAACTTGTGAAATAAACAAATTTGTCTGTGGGAACTGTACACACAATCATTCTTTAACACAACTTGCACATTATTGCCACATCCCCCATATAGTGTTCAAGCGCAACTATAGGATAAGTGCATTAGCGCAGCAGGAGATTATATAGAGAAATAAAAGTAAACTACATTCTGTTATTCTGCGCAATCAAGCACCAGTTGAAAAAAAGGCAAGGGAAATGCCGTTTTATTTTTACTTTATTTCCATTTTATTGTTTGATTGATTGATTGTAAACTGATGACAGCAAAGTCCTGACGATTTTTTTTTTCTAGACTAAAACTCATGAATTTACTGATCAAAATTTCCCCTGGATACAGTGAAAATAACGCTCTTTCACATCCTTTGTCCTTGGCTCTTCTTGCCAGACAATTTTACTATGCTTACTCAGACTTCTGCTTTAGCTAAAAGAGGTCTCCCGTAATGCTTTTATTCGGGGTCAAAACCATAATTCATATTTATGCACACAACACTAGACTCAAAACTAGCGAGCACATTCTCGAGCCTCACCATGTCTGTTCCGTAGACCGGCGAGGTCATTTTGATCTCCCAGAAGTGCTGTCCGTCTGAGAGCTCCTTGGAGCCGCGGATGGCCGCCGTGCCGCAGCTGTACTCCGAGTGAAAGCTCACCTTCCTGTTCTCGCAGCTCAGCAGTGTGGCTGCCGACCGACTTCCCTCATCCCACACCCAGTCAAATTCTGAAACGCAAACATACACACACATAGCATGCGTATCCAATTAGACGATACATCGATACATCATTTATCAGAGAAGGAAAGGAAAAATAGAGATTGTGAAATTAAAACAAATCTGTGCACATGTACCTTGGTCATCTTCACCACAGTGGCAGTCTCGCAGCCGCGCGTAACTGCGTAGACGTGGGTCATAACTCGATTCCATCTCCAAATCACATCCACAGTACGACTCTCCGGTTACTGGAACCGCACTTGGCACTGAGGGTACAATCCCTGGATACTCTGCCTCTGAATCTGAGTCACTGTACTAAACAACATCAAAACAGTAAATCATTTGTGTGACAGACTTAAGCTTTTTTTTTTTTTTAACAAGACAACATGCAAATGATGATACACATCTTTCAGTATAACATTAAAGCTAGTATGGAATTCTAATATTAAAAAAAAAAAAAAAAAAAACACTACATATCCATTGCTCTGTTCATTCTCTGTTCACATCTGAATCCCTTTCGGATCACAAGTCTTCAGCTAGCTTTTGCTAATCCTGACTGGCTTGGACACATACACTGACCTGTAGGCGGTCACAACCCCATTCATCGTTCTCCGAGGGCAGCACCAGTGTCTTTGCATCAGCATCCCGCCGAATCCCGCTCCACACGCTGCGCCACGCTCGACTGTTCCGGCTGCGCCTGGACATGCCACACCTGTAATCGATTCAAAAACCGAGGTCAATAATAACCAGCCGAAATCATCCTGTCTATCTACCTGCTTATGTGATTTAATCCACTGTGCTCAGGAGCAGGGGAAAAAAATTAATCAGCCCTCTGACTTTTTGTGTACAATAACAAAAACAGCTGTGAATCATAGGCTGATTTGACTGATTTGTCTTAAGAATTTATATTTCTTACAGGTTTTAAAGTATCACAAACCAAGCAGTTTTAAAGTACTGTAAAACCTTGGATTGCGAGCATAATTCATTCCGGAAGCGCGTTTGTATATCAAAGCGCATTGACCCATAAGAAATAATGAAATCTCAGATGATTCATTCCACAACCCCAAAATATTCATATAAAAATAATCAATACAAAATGCAAAACAAAATTAATCTGCACTTTATCTTTTAAAAAAATCATGGCTGGAGTAAGACGAGAGAAAAACGAGGAGGGATTTTCCCCATCTGTTGGTTGTTTAGACGTCAAGTGATAATCTTTTTTTTTTTTTGCCTGTTCCACCCTCCAGTCCAGTAGATTTTTTTTCCAGTATTTGCAGAAAACTTTTTATATACAAAAGCTATTGTATATTTAAAGAATTTGTACTTAATAGACCAAAGTTCAGCTAAATAATTTTTGAAGTGTGAATCAATTCTGAATAAAAAAAACAACAAAAAATACAACCCATCAATTAAATTAAATTAAATTAAATTAAATTAAACAAACCGACCAATAAAAGACTAATTAAAACATATAATCCCACAGCTTTTAACTGCACAACTTTAATAAATAAATACAATGAAACAGCTATTCTAGTAAAAATTCAGTAAAGTATTACAAGGGCATTAAATTGCAGTATTAGTTATAAGAGGTAGAACCAAATGTTCTTTCAGTAACTGAGGCCCTTTGAAGACCTCGAGTGATACGATTGTGATCAGTTGAACCATGATGAGCTTTAAAATCCTGATGCTTATATACATTTTTTATTACCTCATCTAACACTCCACATTTTTCCAGTATTGTGATAATAATCAAGTCATGTTTACTACTCAAAAAGCATGGTGGCCACAAGAACATGTCGCTCTGCAGTTTTTTGCGTATAGGATCCCTCCCACGTGCCAAAATAAAGATTTTTTATTTACCATGCCCAACAGGACATAATGCTGCTAAGTAATGAATAAAACAAAGTTTAAATCACTGTATATAGAAAAGAAAGTTTTTGACCTGTTATACAAAAATTATACAAATATTAAAATTTATATAGAAGTGTAATGTTTAGCTCAGCAGCAACCCTGATACATAGAAGCTCTTAAACTAAAAATAAATAATGTGTCAGCAGCTGACCGGTGTAGTTCCTAAACAAGAAGACCTTGTGAATTATTTAAGCACTTTTTAAAACGAGTACAACCGTAAAAGCATGTCTGCAAGGTCAGGGTTGCCAACTTTGTCATGAGGTTTAGTGATTTTAGTTTTAAATAAATAAATTAATGAATAATTCTATTGTCTTTTGGAGCTAATGTTCATGACTGTCCTTTACTCAATAAGACTTTCCAGCTCACATCACACCAGTTGAGTATGGAATTGAATGGACAGATACACCCGACTCACCAGCAGTCTGTAAAGCCTGACAGAGATCTTGAACAAGCCAATGTTCCCAACAACCAATCACTCATCACCAATATTCCCAAAAAACAACCACTCATTTACAGAATTGGTCAGATGCTCTAATGCAGAGCAACTTACACTTTTATCTCATTTTACATCTGACCAATTAAGGTTTAAGCAAGGGCTAAATTTTTGGTGCTGAGCTTTGAACACGGGACTGAGCAATTTGTTGTACATATTAAACTCTCTTCTGGGTTATATTTACATTAATAAATATAACCCTGGGTTATATTTACATTGTCTGCATTCTTTATAGAAGGAATAGGATTTTGTAAACGCACATAAACGTTTGGTGGCATAACCATTGGTGGCATTTTTCTATAAGAAAGAGTACCAGTCAAAAGTTCGGACACACCTCCGGACCGAGTGACTGTTCTAACCGGACCCTGATGCTTTTCTGATAATTGAGAAAAATTTATATACCAGTAATCTAGTGCTTTTTCCCCTCGAGGTCGGCACGGATATACGAGTCACTCAACAGTGCCAATCAAAGCGATGGTTTACTGTGTATAGACAGTGTGTGCAAAAGAGTATGGCTTACTCCAAGAAAAGGAACGTGGACTATGAAAACTGAACCTTCATAGATGAATGGCCAGATCAATATTTGTTTATTCTTCCGGCAAATATCAGAAAATATACAAGGCCATCAAAGAACAAACTGTCCAGATGTTTAATGTAGCTACTGAAAGCTGGAAGTAAATATTATTGAAATAATACGGAAATTTTAAACTGCTTTTTTTATACACTTACAATGATGACATATATAGAGATTTGATTCCTAACATGAAATTCGAACCGCAACTCAGAGCAAATTTTATTGACTGGACCATCTTTTAAATTTGAATTCCATGCCCCAGATTTAGAGACACCAGCCTCAAAAATTACCAGTTTACTATGACCACCTGCCTAATATTGCATAGGTCCCATATTTTTCTGCCACAGGAACAGTAATGACCTGTGTGTTCTGACCCCTTTTTATCAGAACCAGGATTAACCTTTTCAGCAATTTGATTCACCAGGTTTTCTTCTTTTTGACCACTTTTGGTATGTTCTGACCACTGCAGACCGAGAACATTCTACATGGACATACCAAAAGTGATCCAATGAAGGAAAACTGGTTCACTAGTGACAGGGCGGCCAAGGCTCACTGATGCACATGGGGAGTGGAGGCTGGCCCGTGTAGTCCGATCCAGTAGACGCGCTAGTGTGGATCAAATTGCTGAAAAGCTTAATCCTGATAGTAAGGTCTCAGAATACACAGAGCTTCACTGTTTTTTTTTTCCCCCTAGAAGGGGAGACCTACTCAATATTAGGCAGGTGGTCATAATGTTATGGCTGACCGGTGTATATTACGATAAATCATTCATTTTCAATAGTGATAAAACCTTGCCCTGTTTTATCATCTTCTATTTTAGGGGTCTTCAGAAAATCTTTCTTTATGCACTGCAGTTTGTTATTTGATGTGCAAGTAATTATGCGCAGACGCGTACATGACGTCATCTTTATTCTTCTAGCGACTTTTTGAACACGACTTATCCTCGTAAAACCGTTGGCAGCCCTCAGTGCTCAGCGCTGCCATGCAATCCACTCTGCAAGCAAGCAAGCCATGTTAATAATACAGAGACCTGAAAAAAAGCGGCCATTAAAAAACGTGTCATCTTGACTCACTGGTCAGAATCAATAGTCCATATAAAATGATTCATAAATCCAGCTAAATCACTGCTCGGTCATAATACTTTAAAGGTTTAGAACGGGAGAATTAGCATTAGCGCTCTGCTTGTTCGGCCTAATCCAAGTCATCAGCTAGCGAACTAGCTCAGCTAAGGCTCCTTTTTTTTTTGTTTATCGGTTTATTTATTACTATGTCCATTTCTGCGTTAAAGGCAAAAACACTCTGAATACATTTAAATAACAATACGTGTATGGATGTATATCATACTAATGTAGTGGGAGAAAAGTCCTATTCAGGCTGCTTAAGTTAGCAAAGGTTAGCATCAGCTAGCAGTCTGCGGTCTCTGTAGCAACACAGCACGAGCAAGCTCATTTACCTGCTTTGCAGATTTCACCGGACAACCCGCGGGAATGCTGTTTATCCGCTATCCGTTATCGTTATAACTCAGTATGAATAAAAAATCATGAAATTTTCAAAGAAACATGTTACTAACTGCTTCGCTCTTATGACCTACTTTTAGCACACAGACGTAAACAATACAGAACCGAGTTCCGCCCATTTTCCGCCAATGACTGGCATCCAATCAGGTGGGAGGGGCGGGGCTTCCTCTCAAGCCTCTTCTCTTATTGGCTACGTATTAGTCATTTAAATGACCCAATAACTTGTATCACACACAGTCTGTACAGCTTTATCCTGTATCCGAGTCAGGGTGGGCCTGGAGCCTATCCCAGGAGACGTAGGGCAAGAGGTGGGATACACCCTGGACAGGGTGCCAATCCATCGCAGGGTGAATACACACACATAGGCACACTTATTCCTACGCTACGGGCAATTTAGGAACACAAATTAGTCTAATCTGCATGTCTTTGGACTGTGGGTGGAAACCAGAGTACCCAGAGGAAACCCACCAAGCACGGAGAGAACATGCCAACTACATGCACACAGACCCCGAGTTGGAAACCGAACCCGGAACCTCGAGGTGCAAGGCGACAGTGCTAACACTAAGCAACCGCGCCACCTATCTGTTGCTATTACTGCACCTACTGTAATAATAATATACATGTCAGCTCATTAGTTAGAGAAACATAGGGAAATCACTGATTTAAAAAAATCTTTTGATCATGCAGATGCTTTATGAATTCTTAATTGGGTGACTAGTCGGGCTGTTTAATTTGTATCTGCATTTCAATATTAAATCACTGTTTCATATATTACTCACTCACTCATTGTCTATATCGCTTTGTTTTGTATACAGGGTCGCGGGGGGGCCTGGAACCTATCCCAGAAGTCTTAGGGCACAAGGGTACACAAGGAATGGGATGCCAATCTATCACAGTGCACACACGCATACACGCTAGTCGAATTAAACAGTATGACTGGGTACGTTAGGTCCGAGTTTAGGGTTACTGAAACCCCGCATCAGACTGCAGAGCGTCTACAGTGACAGTGCGTACAACAAATGTTTTTAAAAAACATTAAAAAATTGCAATTATTTACAGAGAGAAAAACACTAATGTAAATTTTACCTTCTGTAGGGCGATCAGAGAGAATCTGGACCTCCTATTCTGGTCCTCACATTAGAAACAACTGTGGAGTGAATAGTTATAATTTATTCTAGATAATATTTTCCCTTATACTGTATTACTTTACTTTGGGAAAAAGTATTGTTTGATTGAGTCACTGCATTTAATAAGACTACCTGCTCTCAATTTTATTTAATTAATTTACCTATTATTTTGTTAGTTTTATATTCATAAATAAAAGTTTACAAATAGAAACCAATTTTTTTTTTTACTGAAAGACTGTATAAAGCAGTGCATAATTTCGATAGGTGACAAAAATATGTTAAAATACAGGCTCATGTACACAATATATCTTTGCATGCGTATTTCTTTGTTTATTGTCTTCTTTTCTATTACTGTATGTTTAATACCTGCCCCTGACTGTTCTCTAGGCCTCCTCCCGCAATATCAGTGCCTGACCTTGCAAATGTTTTTTTCGATTACAGAGGCAATACAAAATCTACTGAAAAGCCATTTAAGATTGGAACCCTGTCCCGGGTGTACCCTTGAAGTCTCCTGGGAAGGTTTCAGGCTTCCTGTGACCCTACAGGATAAGCAGTATGGAAAATGAATGAATGAATGAATGAATGAAGTCATCACAGAACAGTGGAAATTATTGTTATAGCAAAGGGGGATAAATCTTTAATCAGATTTTCGCAACAAGCAGACATGAGGTCTTTGATCAGGTGTCCATAAACATTTGACTGTGTCCTTATAAGACTCTCACAAACAAGGATATCATGAAAATATATAAGAATCTTTGCTCCTTAGAAACTGGAACTCAAATGTAAAGAGATCTGCCACACCCTGTAAGGTAAGTGATGCCTGATACATGATCTTGTATGCCTGGTTGAGCACTTACATTGTGCTCTAGTCAGCACTAGGTGAACTTTTTGGTTCACCTATATGTATCACTTTAACTTCATGATGATTTGCATATATCTTATCAAATTCAGATCAGTCTATATTGTTCCGCCAGTTGTTTATTGTATTATTGCACCTGGGTGTTGTACCATACAATATTGTACTTGTACCTAGTCCTTGATATTTGATCAATTTCAAGCCTGAAATAGTCTCCTCATATCACACTTTTTTCTAAGAAAAATAAAATTGAATAGAGTAGCTTAAATAAAATATAATCAAATAAATAGAATAGCTTGAAACGTGCAATGGCATAAAAACATTATAATTATTATTGATAATAATAATAATAATAATAATAATAATAATAATATAGTTGCAAGCAACGATGAGCCGGCCCAAGCACCCTGCGCCATCGCCACCCAGGCGCACTGCACAGTGTGTTATTTGAGTCTGTTAAGACCTACAAAAAGCCATCGCCACCCGGGTGCACCATACGTGTGTGTGTCTGTGTGTCTATGAACATGTGTGAGAGTGAGAGATGTCTGTGTGTGTGAGTGTTAACATTTGTGATGTATGAGTGTGTTTCTGCATGCATGCGTGTGTGTCTGTATATGAGAGAGAGAGAGAGAGAGAGAGATGTCTTTAGATCACATCGGCCTGGTTTGGTGGCGATCGTATAAATTCCCTAGGAGGAGCGTATTTTTTGGAGCGTTTTTGCGAACGACCCAAAATAACTCACTTTCTTTTGAGTTGAGCCCAGGACATGCAGTGCGAAAGTTGTTCGGATCAATGAGCTGTAAATGTGTACTGAGTTTTGTGTGCATACTGTACGAGTAAGTGTGTATGAGCTATGCAGCAAAACCTCATGTGGGGGCCCCTAAGGGCCCCGGGCCCCGCGACTCTCAGGGATCCTAATGGCAGCAGATTCCAACCTGCCTGCCAATTTTCATGTGTTGTTGAGCATGTTAAGACCCCCCCCAAAAAAATCCTTAGGATAAAACAAGGGGGTCCTGCGTACCCTATAGTGCTTGGGCCCTAAATATTACTATTATTGTTGTTGTCATCATAATGTGTGAAGGGCCCTATTGTTTTTCTAAGGATTTTTTTCTGGGCTTTTTGGGGGTCTTACCATGATCACAAACTAATGTAAATTGGCAGACACGTTGGAATCAGCCATTAGGATGCACGCCCGGGGCCCTCACACAAGATTTTGCTGCATAGCTTATACACACTTGCAAATATGCACGCGAAACCTGTACATATTTATAACCCATTGAGCTGAACAACTTTCGCATTGCATGTCATTGTTTCTACTCAACAGGAAGTCAGTTATTTTTCTCAGTTTGCAAAATGCACCCAAAGGATTTTGATACACTCTTCCAATGGAATTCATACGATCGCCACCAAACCAGGCCTATGTGATCTCAAGACATCTAGGATGCAAAATTGTAGAGGGATTTTTGATATCTGAAATGGGCCAGCCGGGATGGTGCCTTAAACTTATGCTGAAAAATGGTTAATAACTTTCTGAGTGGCATTATATTGAGTGACATCATAGAGTGATGCTTTTTGGAGGCTTAACATAAAATTCCCCCTATTCTACACACTCACACATCACAAATGTTAACACTCACACACTCACATCTCTCTCTCTCTCACATACAAACACACAAACAAGTCACATGTCTCACACACACATACTAACACATAATCATAAATGGTAATTCACAGACTCACCCACCACACATGCAAACACGAACAAACACATTCACTCGTCACGCACAGATGGACACACCCACGCGTCTCACACACCAGCTTTTTGAAGGTCTTAACATAAAATAGCATTCACTCACTCACATCTCTCTCTCTCTCACACACGCACACAGACACACACACACACGTACATCACACACATACTGTACTAACACACATCACAAATGTTAACACACAGACTCACACACCACACCCATAAACACGAACAAACACATTCACTCGTCATACACAGACTGACACACCTACACATTATACACACATGGTTAAAAGGTTTAAATGATGCTTTATTGACATGACAAATATTTAGGGCCCAAGCTGACAAGTTGTGCAGTGCACCCGAGTGGCGATGGTTTTTTGGAGGTCTTAACATGCTTTAAAAAAAACCACAGGTTATGCAGTGCACCTGGGTAGTGATGGCGCAAGGTGCTTGGGCCCACTCATTGTTGCTTGCAACTATATTTATTATGATAATTAAGTTAAATACCCTGCACATTTTAAAAGTGACAAAAGATAAATCAGCAAATATGGAAGCACTGTTTTGTGGGCATGTTTAGGGTCTGTTTGTCCCTTTTATGCCCTCTGGGTTGAGATCACCAGATCTGTGATGTATTGACCAGAGGTCTGCACCATCGTCAAAGCACTAACTGAAGGAATATATTTTTATAAAAGTGGTTTCCATTATTCTAGTAGTTTCCAGGAGTTCACACCATATAGTCAAAAGCTTACCCTTGGCAAACCATGTCTTCTTAGCGCTGATAGAGCATTGTCAGGCTAGAACAGATTCCAGGTTCCAGGAAAAGAAAAGAAAAGAAAATCGCAACTGTTCAGCATAAAGATAAATTTTATACAAGGTTGTATCAAAAAGTGTCAAAACTAGTTTTGTAACACGACAACAGATGGTAGCACAAGGCTGCATGCACAGCCACAGGATGCACCGACCTTCATAAGTCAGTGTGCCAAAAGACATTGTCCTGTGTACATCAGGAACTTTTCAACTGGTGCTATTTTGATCATGTGTGTTACCACGTGGATGCTCCACGATGGTAGTGCGTCCTCTCAGCGATCTCTCCTCACAAGTTTCTCACCGGAAACAACATGATCTCACTTCTGCACCGACCCTACTCACCAGATTTGGCTCCTGTGGACTTTGGCACCTTACCGAAGATGATGCTTAGCTCGAAGGTCGCTGTTTTGACACGAATTGCAGAAGGTGCTTGACATGCTTCGAAAAGAAGACTTGCAGGATATATATGCCAAAAGTGGCAGGAATGCTGGGAGCACTGTATTGTTGTGCAAGGGGACTATTCTGAAGGTGACGGTGTGTAATCATAGATAAACTAAGTACTTTCTTGTCAACAGACCTTATCTCAAAACTTATTGCTACCACCACGTATAATTCCGTGATTCCAATCCTGTGACAACAGTTTGGGGAAGATATACATATGGGTGTGATGGTCAGGTGTCCACAAGCTTCTGTGTTCTGGCGCTCCAGTTGCCCAAAACCTAAACCTAACTTGTGTTGCTTTTCTTTTGTTTCCTCTTTCACTTGCGTAGACCACTTAATTATAGAAAGAGTGATTGTGGAAGTATTAAAAAGGTGAACTTTGAGTACAATGGAGTTTTAAATGGCTTTCGCTTTGCACATAACAGCCATTAAAGATACTGTGTAGGAGGTGCTAAATAACTGGCATAGATGTGGAGTTGGTGTGTGCAAAAGCCCTGTTAATAGTAGGAAAGATGGGAATAAAACAAAAAGTTTACAAGGAATCATTTTGTAAACCACAAAGATCTACAAATGTTAACTACAAAGTTAAGTTTTTATTTGTCACATATACATTACTGCACAGTGACATACTGTACCTTTCTTCACATATTCCAGGTTAGGGGGCTGGGATTAGAGCACAGGGTCAACCATGATACAGCATGTGAAGGCTCCACAGCAGCAACATGGTAGAACTGGGACTTCTGGAACCACTGACCTTCTGACCAGTAACCCACTGAGCTACTACAGATGACCATAGTGTTCTTCTCCGCTGAATTAGTCACTAAGTCGCTAAGCCAGGACCAAAGCTTATAAAACAAGATAATACTTTAGTAGAGAACCATGGAAACTGTGCCAGATGGTAACCTACTGTATGTACTAATCTCACACCCAGCGCATTTGCCACAGTATCATCCATTGTTTGTCTAAAAGAGACCTGATGATGCACATGTTGCAAAACTGTAAAAAGTCAACTGTAAATCTCAGTATGGTAGATTCAGCAGTATTAATCATAAGCTTGGTGAACAGCTATAATCACATCATTGCATTCCATTGCACAAATTCATGTGCACAAATGCACTGCCTGGCCAAAATTCAGAAGGGTTAATTAATTGGGTTCCATCAAACGGGAGGCGGCGCGCCAAGTCTCTGGCGGCAGTGTTATGATCTGGAGTTGCTTCAGTTAGTCGTTAGTCAGGTCTAGGCTCAGCAACGTTATGTGGCAATAAAATGAAGTCAGCTGATGACCTGAAAGTACTGAATGACCAGGTTATAACATCTCTTGAGCTTTTCTTCTCTGATGGAACAGGCACATTCTAGGACTCAAATTGTGAAAGAGTGGTTCTGGGAAGATGAGGAATCATTTTCACACATGAACGGGACACAGTGTGTTTTTTTTTTTTCCTTGCATATTTGTCACACTTAAATGCCCTTGACAGCAACATTTTCAATCAGGAGTTTGCAATAACTGCCTATGAGTCCTACACAATGGATTGGCACCCTGTCCAGGTTGTACGCAGCTTCATGCCCCAAGTCTCCTGGGATAGGCTCCAGGCCCCCCCGTGAACCTGAATACAGGATTAAGTGAGTGAGTGAGTGGGGCCTCTGAGTGGCGCAGTGGTAAAGCGCTCGCCCTATCATCCGGAGATCCCCGGGTGATGCTGTAACCTCTCACAGCCGGAGGTCTAGAGAGAGCTGATTGGCCGAGCCCTCTCAGAGGGGAGGGATGAGAGGTACTTCGTGCTCCCACAATAATACGGCTCCACAAACCATTCAGGGGTGTCTGCGAGCTCACGAGGGAGCGGATAGCGCTGTCCCTCCGAGTGTGTTACGCCGCCCCAACGGTGCGTGAGCGAGCAGTTCGAAAAGATGGTCGGTGACATCACGTGGGCCGGAGGAATCACGTGATAGTCTGCGGCCCTCCCGACTGAATGGTGGTAGAAGCTTAATGTGGGAGCCCCCTAGTGACTGGGAGGAATTGGACACTACTAAATTAGGGAGAAAAATTGGGGAAAAAATCCAAAAAAATAGTTAAAAAAGTGAGTGAGTGAGTCTTTCACAACGCTGTGGAGGATTCCGATCCGATTTAAGTCCAGACTTTGACTAGGCCACTCCCAAAGCTTAATTTTTAAACCTTTCAGAGGAGGACTTGCTGGTGTGTTTTGGATCATTGGCCTGCTGTATATTCCATGTGCGTTTGAGCTTGAGATCACAAACTGGTGGCTGGAAATTCTTTGTTAGGATTTCCTAGTAGAGCGCAGAATTTGTGGTTCCATCAATTATACCAAGTCATCCAGGTCCTGAAGCTGCAAAGCAACCATGTGTGACTGTTGGTACGATGTTCTTTTTATGAAATGCTGTATTAGGTGTAACGGGATGCACACCTTCCAAAGAGTTCCAAATTATTATGTCCTCTGTCCACAGAATATTCGTCCAAAATGTCTTCCGGATAATCAAGATATTTTTGGTAAAGGTGAGCCTGTGTGTTCTTTTTGGTCAGCAGTGGTTTTCACCTCGGGACTCTTACATGGATGCCATTGTTGCCCAGTCTTTATTATTGTTGAATCATGAACACTGACCTTCACTGAAGCAAGTAAGGAATACATCTCTTTAGATAATCTGGGTTCTTTTACGATCTCCTGAACGAGTCTTCATTGTGTCCAAGTAATTTTGGTAGGCCGGCCACTCCTGGCAAGGTTAACCACCATTCCAAATTTTTTCCATTTGTGGATATTGGCTGCCACTTGAGTCTTGAGTCCCAGGCTTGGTAACTTTCTCATCTGTTCTTGAATTTCTTTAGATGGTATTGCTTTTGAGATCTTTTAGCATGCTTCACTTTGTCAGACAAGTACTAGTTAGGTGATTTTTAGATTCAACAGGAATCAAGAAGAAAGTAATCATGTGTGTGGCAAGTGAAATTTAACTCAAATTTTTAAAAATCCAGTTCATTTATGATTTAACAAAGGGGGCATTTACTTTTTCACATTGGGCTAGGTAGGTTTTGACAGCTTTTTCCCTTAACAAATGAAATCAACATTTACAAACTGCATTTTGTATTTACTCTGGTTATCCTTGTGTAATGTTAACATTTCTTTGATGCTCCAATTCATTTAAGCGTGACAAGTAAGGCAAAACAATAAATCTGGATACTTTACAAATATTTAAGAATACTTTAGTAGTCAAAGCAAACCAAAACCCAGACAAAAGGAAGTTGAGGAAGTTTTATTTGGAAACAGGACAGGCCAGGCTGGTGTATGCCCATCAATGCAACCATAAACAGTAGTAGCTACAGGTATAACGCTACGCGTCGTTCAAAGAATGTCACCTTAGAATTAAAACATACACATTCACACAAACATATGCGTGCATACACTCACAGGCGGCACGCTCTGTAAACTTCCACACCAATAACTTTGATACAGACAACAAAATTCGTATGGTAACTGATGATTACATCCAGAGAACTCCAAGCACAAATTACCCACAGTGCAATTCACCTACCTATACAGATATATACTTCTGATACA
>JAQMYL010000008.1:7917135-7928135 GCA_030014365.1 Clarias pachynema | reverse complement strand
ATGCAGACATGATAAACATGTATAACAAAATTGGTACAGCATATAATATGGTGCCTAAGACTTTTGCACAATACTGTATGTGACAGAATCTGTTTGCATCGCTGAAATTATGGACAGAAAGAAAGGTTGCGATTGAGGATGGGTGGATTAGTGTGTGTGTTACCTGACTCTGCATCTTGCTCTGCTGTTTCAGGCGTAGGTTTTCTGGAGTGTCAGCAACACTCGTAAATGACGTTTTCGGGTAGTGTCTGTAACATACATCTCAGAATTAGGCATCACTAAAAAAACTGTCAAAAATTAAACATTCCAGGGAACTTGAACTCAACCTCCATATTTTCAAACTACCTGTACTAAACTGTGCTTGTACTTATAGTCATGCGTATAAGTTAGTTCCCCCTCTTTTAATACTGTGATTTTATGTAAAAACATAATAATCATCTGATTATAGTGAGTCCTAGTATTAAGCAAATGCAACCTTGAATTCCATTAATTATAATGAATATTATTATAATTTTTTTAACCATGCCATTATTTACTTAACAAAAATTAACCACCCCCCAACACAATGCCAAGACGGAAAGACATAAGCAATGGTCTTAGAGAAGCAACTGTAGTTGCACATCAATCAGGAAAGGGTTATAAAACAATTTCCAGACAATTAGGAGTTCAACATTCTACAGTGAGAAAGATCATTCAGAGGTAAAAAGCATTCAAGCCAGTTGCTAATATTCCCAGAAATGCACATTCACCCCCATGCAATGCTCAGAGAAATACAAAAAATAAAATAAAATCAAGACCTACATCTCAGACCCTACAGGCATCACTGAGCATGTTAACTAGTAAAGTCCATAACAGCACAATTAGAAAAAGACTTTTTAAGTATGTTTTTTTTTCTTTTCTTTTTTCTAAGGGGTGCCAGGAGAAAGCTTCTTCTTTCTACAAAGACTATAGAAGCATGACTCAGGTTTGCAAAACCGCTTCGGAGCAAAGCTCAAGGCTTCTGGAACAATGCCATGTGG
This sequence comes from Clarias pachynema, assembly GCA_030014365.1. Taxonomy (NCBI): domain Eukaryota; kingdom Metazoa; phylum Chordata; class Actinopteri; order Siluriformes; family Clariidae; genus Clarias; species Clarias pachynema. The sequence goes on along the minus strand of JAQMYL010000008.1, from coordinate 7,927,116 downwards.
AGTTTGAATAATCATAATGTCAATAAGGCGACCTTGAGCTCTTCTGTATACCAAAGGCAAATTTGAGACCATCTTTCTGACAGCTAAAGCTTGGTCAAAATTGAGTCATGCAACAGGACAATGATCTGAAGCGTAGCAGTAAATCTACATCAGAATGGCTGAACAATAAAAGCGTCAAAGTTTAGGAATGGTCTAGTCAAAGTCCAGACCTCAACCCAATTGAAATGCTGTGGTGGGACCTTAAGAGAGCTGTGCAAATACGAATTCCCAAAAACCTCAATGAACTGAAGCAATGTTGTAAAGAAGAATGGGCCAAAATTCCTCCACAATGATGTGAGAAACTGATAAAATAAAACAGAAAACAATTACTTCAATTTTATTTATTGCTGCTGAAGGTGAATCTACAAGCTATTGAATCATGCAGGGTATTTGACTTAATGCATCACATCTGTGTGGTGCAAAAACCAATGTAACTAGTGTGTCTACAACGGTGTCAAGTTTTATGCTATTCTAGATCATTATTGAGTACTAACACTATCTGCCTTTTCCTATTACAATTGATATTCTTTCATTCTGAATTTTAAAAAACACTTTTAACCTACTGAGAAGCATGTTTTGAGAGGCATATTTTAATTTAAGGGCCATAATAATTTAATCTATAAATATGCTAATCTAGATTATGTACAGTGAGAAACTTCAATTTGTGATGTGCATCATGGCAACATCACACTGAGAGCAGAAGGTGTCAAAGAGAGACAAAGCTCATCTGTGAATTTCACATTGCTGTGGTACAATTGCATCTCGAGCCAAAACTGCCCTGTTCTACTTGAAAACAGGACAGGGCAGTTTTGTCTCTGACATGGTGCCTGTTTAAATTCTCCAGATTTACACAAACAAGTTTGTGAACAAAGATATGATCTTAAAACAATGTCCAAATGTATTTAATTTCTGTTTCTTTTTGCTGAACATACTAACATACTGGTGACCAGGGCCTGTATTCACAAAGCTTCTTAGAATTCTCTCTGAGAGCTCCTATTTAGTGTTTGGAGATTATTTCTTCTTTCTGCCATTTTGTCCCGTGCTATAGAAACTCTTAAGCCTCTTAAAAGTCCTCCTGTCTACTTTTAACAATTTTTACCCTAGGAGCTATTTTTAGGTCTAAAATGGTTTCGTGAATCATTTTTATCATTACTAAGATTTGGTCCTAAATTCAAGGGGAAATTCTAAGAAAATGTCATAATTCTAAGAATTTTCTAGGAGCAACTTTTCAGCTTAAGAGGCTTTTTGAATATGGGCCCAGAACACTAAGCGTCAGGTTACTTTAACACTACTAAAAAAAACACAAAGACAAGCCTGATCCAAACATGATAAAAATAAAACTTTTAAAAATATTTTTTTTTCGTGAAGTGCGCGATCACCACGTTTATTAAGTAGATTTCAATTGTAAACTTTACAGTTTAACAGATAAAATGTAAATTAAAAGGATATAGACATTTTTATTTTTAAAAAAAGTGCTACAGCTCTGTTCATTATACATGTGTCTGATTTGCCTGTCAGATATCTGGTGTGAAGAGAACTGGGGAAATTTCTGAGACAGGAAAGCTGTGGGTGCTTTTAAAACGACTGTCTTTGCATGTGCTTACGCCACGTATCCATATTGACACCATAAACAAGACATCAGTTACTGTCTCACACAAAAACAAGATAATTTTCAGATACTTACGCATTGCAGTATGGTTTCTTATCGAAGCCTTTATAGTTCTTCATGTTTAGAGTCATCTTGCATACCTCGCAGCTGAAACATCCTTTATGCCAGTACTAAGAGAGACAGAATGAGCAATTAGTTCATGGTTAACAACTTATTCAGCCACTGTATACTATGTAATGCAAGATGACAGTGGATTTTTATCAAGTTTCATAGCTGTATGTGTCAGCAGTTCTCTAATTCAGCCTCTCATGTTCAGCACTTATGAGGAGAGAGCAACCTTACACCCCATAGCTCAGGACTGAATACAGATTTAAATAATTGATTGATATAAATAATGGATTTTTCCCCAACTGAAAGTGAAAATAATGATTCTTTTTTAGTCCATAATGAAAGTTTTAAGAAATAAAATTGCCCAACTGCAAACAAATCAAATGTCTTTAAATGCTTATCTGAGATTTGGCACAAACAGCGTTTAAGTATTACTTATCGGTCATCTCTAAATGTATTAAAAACTTAATATTTAAAAATACTCACTGCCCAGACAAGGACATGGAAATTATTTATCAAGAGGAATAAGCAAGGGGAGGCCAAAGGACGATATTTTCATTTATTTTTTAAAACCTTTTTTCATGTCTAAGAAAATGAGAAGAAAAAAAAATTCCAGCTTGACACAGTAAAGAAATGTTAGAAATAACATCCATGAACCCTATTTTGTCCTAAGCAGTGAATTATATCATGTCTTGGGTGAGATTTACTGAACAGAATAATCCAATATTACAGACTAATGTCTAATGTACTGGTCTGCAAAAGTTTCAAAAAGAGACAGGGTGCCTGGGTGCGTGCAGGTAAAAAAAAATATGTTGGACTCTGAGCTTTGGGTTTTTGAGTGACTTGTTGACCTTGGGAGGGTTTAATGATAACAGAGGACAACAAACAGTACCTTTCAACTTACATTCCATCTCACTGCCCAGTTATTCATACAGGTCTTTCTTTTCTAGTTATATATACACTAAGCACAGCGGTGTAAATTAAACATATTGCAAAAACATTAGAATGTTGTCCTGACTGGTCTGTTGTCCTCCTGAGAACTGAACTCTGAGAATGTGTACACTGAATCTTCTCCTTACTGTTTCTCTTTTTTGGAACATAATAACTATGAAAAAAATCAATATCTTGACACAATCAAGTTTGTCCAGAGAATTATACCGAACATTCTTCATAAGAGGATCACACAAGGATATTGGTAATTGCCATGGTGTGATTTATATTGACCTTGTTAAGCAGGCAAGATTTTTTTAATATACATTTCTCCTGTTTGTTAAACTGGAATCATGATGCATGATAAACACAATATGGTGTTTTGTTGCAAGTGCACATGTTTGGTTAAACAAACCGTGTTTACACCTTATAATTTAAGCATCAGAGCACTGGAGATTTCCCCCACTTCTGTTCTGAACCCTTAATTATTGTTCACATAGATTATTAGTTTCTTAGGGATATAAGGAACCACATGTTAAAGCTTTTAGTACTTATTAAGGAGACTGCATATGTCTCTTCTATACAATTATCAATCTACTTTACTTATTTAGTAATGAGATTTTCTCAATAGTTTATTGGGACCTCACTCCTGGTCTCTCACCGCTGCTGGATTGCTGAGGTGTGAACGTCTCTCCTTTTGCGCGATAAGATTGTCTGCGAGTTTTATTTGGGGAACAGGGAAACTTCTCCAACATGATTAAGGGCTCAAATCCTATGAGCTATTTAAACGGAGACAAGTATATTAGTATGAATATGTGAATGACGCATTTAATTTGAACTTATGCAAGTGGCTCAGCACAAGCTATGCATCTATGTTACATGCAATTATGTTAACCAGTGTTAAACTACAGGTCACTGAATCGAGTAGATTGAGCTTGCGAATGAAAGACCTTTTAATAAATCGCAGTTAAATGTCACTTGCAAAAGGTCACTATCTGTCCTGTACAGTTTCTTTATTTTGGTGATGTTATTGACATCAAATTATCAGACAACAGATTCAAGGCCTCTTCAATTCTTTAAAATGATTTATGCAGAACACTTGTGTTATTTCACCTCTATAACAGGTTGAGCAAAGTGAGACTGAGATCAGTTGAAACACTGTGGTCCTTTCATTGAATCTGTTTTTATAATAACTTTCAGTAAAAAAAAAAAAAAAAACTTCACACCTTCTAAACGGGAATTTACACAAATAGAAAAAATCTGCCTGAAGAAGCGTTGTGACCTTGACATTGATAAAATCATTTAGATGACAGGCTGCTGTAGGGCTTCTGTAATTACTGTGTTTATCTCAGGACTGTTTTCTCAGGAATCTAAATATGACAAACTGGTTTTCTGTGCGCCGAGAAAACTGGTCATAGTGTATTTGGTGTTTCACAATTATTGTTACAAACAAACTGTCTAATTTGTATGTAGACTGATGTCGAAGGAGCATAATCAAACATTGGTGTTTAAAATGTTGAGCTGTTAAACACGCAAAATGCCTTAACCTTATGAATTGATACTGTTAAGCGCATGTGCACACTGCTTGCCAAGTAAGATGATGTCGTCGGCCTCCTCCTCCTTACTCCTTTACTTACAGCTTTTGGGATACTATTTTTAGCTTCATAATGGTACATTTTAACATCGTAGAGTATGGGGTTATAATTCAGACTGCTCTAAGTAAGACTGTAGCGCATGTTCTTGGCGACAGCCGGCAGACACCAGCATCTTGCCGCCTGAGGCTGAACCGGTCAGAACTACATGCTTTGTATGCACTGTGGGCATTCCCCGTGAAGCAAATTTTATATTACACAAACTGTCCTTACGGTATCAAGAATCATGATCTGGTCAAAACTCAAATACAGGATATTGTGACATCCCTAGCAGCTACCTGTCGTATGCTGTCTTTTCACACCTCCAGATTAACCACAGATTAAAAAACAGAACTTATTTGTTTACAATAAAATAAAAATCCACACTGGGTGCACAGAATTTTGAGATCCAACTGTAACCAACAATGTGCTTAAAAAAATTCAACAAAAGGCAACCATGTTACCAAAAGTAATAAAGCCTATTTTAGTCAAAAATACATGCAGAGATACAGTTAAACTGTATTTTACTTCTCATGAGTATCTTCATAGTCATACTTGTATTTTAGTAAGATAAATGCTTTTAATCAGAGCGAAAAAAACATGTTCTTTAGAGCAGTTGGCTTCAGCAAGCTGTTATTAGTTAGTTTGCATTATAACAGTACATGATAACTTATGTCATACACGACAAGCTAGACCGGTGACGCATGGAATTTATAGATGTATACGATTTGCCAAAAATATGCAAATGAAGTACTCTATCAGAAATTATACATACTCTAAAATTTTTAACTTAGATTTCTTGTTGGCTTCAGATGGTAGTACATTCTGTTAGGTAGATATTTTGTGCATTTGTGTCTAATGAGTGACTTTTAAGAACAAAATGCTGTGGGGCTACCATGGGGTGGAGTAAATTTTAGAGAGCGGATAATTTTCTTAATGATTCTATAGGTCTTGCTTACGATGTTTAACACTGTCTTGACTAACAGACTTGCATATACTGTAGCCCATTTCAGAAGTTCATAAGTATTAAAGATAAAACATATGACTGGTGAATCGAAATGAAAGCAGTGCACTGTGGCACTCCACCCAAGTCCACACTGTCATGGGTTTAGTGTTTTAATTTACAAAAATCTGCAATCTTAACCACAATAAAATGTGAAAAATGCAGTGCTGGGCATGAACACTGGGTGTCTGATCAATGACCTTGATGTCATTTGCATTATTTTAATTTGTTTTGTTAACATGTCCATTATATGCTCCCAAGCAGCTTGTATACCATAAACAGCAAAAAAAAAAAAAAAAACTAACATGGAAAAATAAGTTCCACAATTTTTGGAACTGATGAGATCACATGACATATTCAGGCGCTTTCAAAACTAATAACTGACGAAAAATAAAAATCTAAGTGTTCAGTTTTACCTGTGTTGGTGTCAAACATATGAAAACTTTTGAGTTTGTGCATTGTTTCCCGCCAGTGTAACACTTGTTTATGATAAAACATTTGCAGATTTTTGCTACAAATTCACTAATGGTGATGAGGTGATGGGTAGTTATACAGCAAGATCATGGCTGGAGTGACTTAGTGTTTAATAGGTAAAGAAAGCCAGGACAACAGCCACACTGGGATCTGTAGCAAATGTCTTAAAAACGGGAAGTGGGCAATACTTCTTCCATAAAACCACTTATTAATGATATACAGGAGGCTTTGTGGAGGCTTTAAGTAGTGCACTTTATGCCCTAGATCTTATGACTTATGATTACTCTGGACAAAGCCATTCGGTCAGAAAGCAATTGATGTTTAACGTCCATTACACACATCACCTAGGGCCTCAAGATTATGTATGAGAATTAAATAAATAAAGGAATGACTGAATGAATGAACAAATAAAACTCCAGCACAAAAGCTCATTCATTTTAACCAGATTAATTGAAAAGGGTTCCTACTACAATAATTCACAAATTACTAATCTCTTTCTTTTATTTATTCTTAAGAAGTAATCACCTAGATGACAAGTGAACACAAAACCCTGCAGAAAAGTTGCATAAAATATTATATTATTTTGTGTGGCGATTCACGTATAAAACTGGTAAAAAACAACAACAACAAAAAAAAAATATTTACAATAGAGATGAACTGGGTGATCGTCCAGTGACCAGAATTGGCTGTTTTTCAGTTTGATTAGCCGTGACCGGTAATCAGCCGATCAGACTCAGACATAAACGATCCTGTACCCAGCACAGAAGTTTCCAAAGGGTGCAACAGAAACATATTTTTATGGCGATACACTATCAAGAATTGCGTGCCTTAAAAGCCTCCGATCAGCCTTTTCTCCAAACTGAGAACAAATTAGTCTCAAACCCACTCATTACACATGCTTACAACAGTCTCAAAACACTGTGAGCGCTAATCACTTGAAAATCATGTGCATTAGAAGCCGTGCGTGCCCGCGTTCTCGCAGACACTCAACCCGCTTACTCACTGTCAAGTTGAGTTTTGAGACTTTGGAGGCATTTGAGGCGGTAAAAAGTCAGTTTCTTTAGAATCATACAGGTGGTGCTCTCTTTTACATGTGGTAGGAGTGAACTATTTGACAAACTAATAAACAAATTATAGCAGAGAACCGAGACACGTGCTGCTCAGTTAAATGTTAAATTCTTGTAAGTGAAGTTAGTTGGAGTGTTTAAACACTGCACTTGTTTTTTTTTTTTTTTTAAGTGTGAAAACTACATTTTACATTATAAGAAAAGGGCTACATGCAATTAATCATTACACATTTTTAAAGGTTTATAAAATTTTCAAATCAGAATATTTATAAAACCTAGGTTTACAGTATCACATAACAGTATCGCATTTAACATCACATCGGCACCGAGGTATCATGGTAATATTGTATCGGAAGGTGACTGGTGATTCCCATCCCTAGTATTTATATTCCTATATTTGTATCAAGTCAGCAGTTCACATAAAATTGTGAACTATATTCTCTTGAATATAACCACCTCACTGACAGTGTAGTCTCCATGCATTTGTAAAGTATATTAACGTCTCCAAAAAAAAAAAGAAGAGAAGAAAAGAAAAAGCTTGGCCGTCTTGTAGAATCCTCTGGTTTTGATTAACATGTAAGTCAAGACTTGGCTACTTGTCTCCAGGATAGACAACCATTTGCAGCCAAACCATTTTTTTCTCTACCCCCCTTGCACACATTCAAACTATTGCAATGATCTGAATCTAAGCTGATTTTTTTCCCTAATGTGGGTGAAGACATACTAACGAGTTTGCATATACAAATATCCAAAGTTACACAAAACCAGGAGCACATGATTTATCTGGGGTAATAGTTATATTGTGAGGACTGAATGGATGCCAGAGCAAACGACATGAATGTGGAAGATAAATCGACCAGGTGTGTTGTAGCCTATCGAAAGGAATATAATAATATGAAAGATTATAGGTGTTGAGGCATTAGTCTAGAGGACTTCCGGTTTATATTGAACTGAACTGCAGGGACTGTGTGACACGTCAGATTCCTCCTCTGCTTTTCAGCACAACGGAGGAGGCCGTGCACACGCACAAACACACACACAGGCGCGCCCCCGCGCTAACATCCTCTGTTAAGCAAAGAATTCCTGGATGACTACTGAACTAGCATTACTTTTAAAGAACCGTAAACATGCATTTGGGTAATGGCAAATGAGACTATTGTGAATTAAGGAAAAACGTGTGCCTGTGCCGTACCTAGCTAGCTAGCAACCGTCGCTCACGGACACTGCACGACCATAACAAGCTACTTAGCCTTAGCTAGCTAACCAACTGGTTCCGCTTCCGTTCCAACCTAAATGCAACAAACCCTCCCTAGAAATCAGAATTGCTGTTCATCAATATATGAAATATCAGCTAAAAATGTGGCTTTTCTTTTTGCTAGCTGGTCTTAGATGTAGTATACTTTGCTAACTACATTTTGGTTAGCTTACCTTGTCAAGGCAATTCACTTTTTCCGTGGGATACACCACTCGGTTACATCTACTACACTGCGGATTCATTTTTTTAAAACAATCTCAGAGCGAAGATAAAAATAAGGTTAGAACAGAGGCCCGAGGTTAATGCTTCGTGATATGAAGGCAGGTATCTGAGCAAGAAATCCAGTGCAGGCGGCGGCTTCTGATGTTTTGCACCGCTGTCTGTCACCGAACGAGCAGACGCGCGCGGAAGCGCGGGCACGACACCGCTCTATCCTGCGCTCCGCGTTCCCGAGGATACAAGCCGTGGCGCGAGAGCGCGCTACGATCTTAATAAATATAACACGTAACAGAAATCGTCTTCTATATTGTACTGTACGAAAACGAAAACTCAGCATGAATCAACCTGAACCGCTGTAATAAAAAAGGAATAAGCACATTTTTAATGAAATTTAAAAATGGTGTCTAAAGTGATTTGCTTCAATCTCAGATAAATTAGCAGAATTTACTCAGCGTATGGTGTGAATTCATACCACACTCGGAATAAAATTATAAACATAAAACATTGAGGTAATATCTGCCTTTTTTTGTATTCAAATTTAACATAAAATGTTTCAGAAGGTTAATTGAGCGATACTGGAAACAAATCCCCAACACATAACACCACGAAACTATGAAACTAAACTATGAAACTATTAAAAATACTACTAAAATTAATGAACATTAGATAGTGCTAAATTTATATAAAATTCGAGTTGCGGTCACGGGGGTATAGCTCAGTGGTAGAGCATTTGACTGCAGATCAAGAGGTCCCCGGTTCAAATCCGGGTGCCCCCTTTTTTTCTTCAGGATTTTCAGTTAATGGTTTTTAACACATAATAGACAATTAGACAGATCTTAACACAATTTCAATTATTACACATATATTATCCACCTCCTCAGTTGTTTTCTTTGCTTGATGCAGGCCAATAATTTGACATTTTCTTACACTGTTACACGTTTCATCAATGAGGATAAAAAATTACACCCAGCTGTAAATATAGTATTCAGTGCAGTAACTATCAAGTCAAAATCTCATTCGCAGGATTAAATTATTATATATAGTCCCAAAGTGAACCCCTGTTTTTTTTGCCCTGGGCAGTGTAATATACACAGTACAGTACTTTGAAAATGTATTTACCCCATCACTGATTTCTTTCTTTCTTTTTTTTTGCCATATTTGTCACAAAATGATTTTTCATATTTAAATAATATATCAAATAATTTTTATATTACACAAAGACAACCCAAATAAATACAAAATGCAGTTTTAAAAACTATTAGTAAAATTATTAAGGGTGGAAAAATGTCCTACTGTCCCATTGTGTCCCATTGTTGCATCCCTTGCTAAACCGTGAATAAACTGGAAAGCTGACTTTAATTTCACTTGCCACATACAGTCCTGATTACTGCCAGACCTGTTGAACCAAGAAATCATTGAAATAGAAACTAGGTCTCAAAAAGCTACACAATCTAAAATAATAATAATAATAATAATAATAATAAAAACAGAAGACAAAGCAATTGACATGTATCAATCTGCAACAGAGTTATAAAGCAATTTCTTTACTCAGAAACCATTTTTTGCCCAAATGTCGGGAGGTGATTGCATGGTTATATTATACAGAATACATTGCCATAAAAATATTTGCCATTTTGGGATATATA
>JAQMYL010000008.1:7886660-7897821 GCA_030014365.1 Clarias pachynema | reverse complement strand
CCGTTTAACTTGTCCCCCCCCCCCCCCCCCATTCTCGTATCTACTGTTCCTGCCTCACAAATTAGACCCAAAGAAACATATGAAACACAGAAATTCATTCTGATTTAAAATTTTAATTAAAATACAGATTTACCCACAGATTAAAAACAGAAGGCAAAAAAGCAAAATGGAGCTACAATCAGGCACCAGAGATTACATATTTTTGTTTTGTCATATATTAACAATTGCAGTAACGCAACATTAACATTCATTATTAAGCTATTTTTGTGTACATTTTCTGCATTTCATCATTAGCATGATGTCCTTTTGCAACACATGAGTAAAAACAGGCTCATCAAAGATATTCACTGACACTCTTCCTGCACATCAAAAGCTGCTTGAGTGTCCCCCCTTACACATACACAGACGCACACACACACAGACGCACACACAAACAGACGCGCGCACACACACACACACACACACACACAAACACACACACACACACACGCACAAAACCCTTGTTTAAAAATGCCCACAAAGATAGTGACACAAAAGGCAGGAGCAAGAGAAAAAGGCAGTAGAAGGTTTACTGTGTGTGTTCACACCTGTGTATGTGTATGAGTTGCTGTCTGTGCATTTCTTTGTAAAATCAGTGTGATCAAAAAATCAGATCCTTACAGCAACAAAATAACTTGTAGACAAAGAGTAAGGAGTAAGGGTGACACATCTATAGCACATCCACACAACAAAAACATGTGTGGCACAGAGTTAAGACATCTCACTAAGGTGTAGTGAGTGTAACTTTATGAAATATTCTGGCACTTGTCATTTGTCATGTGACTGGCATGTATATGAGACAGCTTTTCATTTCTACAGCAGTAGTGCATCAGAAAAAAATCGATGAACACAGGAGACGGGACAATGCCACATAAAACATCACTACATGGTGAATATCATAGTCTCCTGTAGTAGCCATTGATGGAGGTCTCAAAGTGCTTTAGACAATGGATTCCAAACTCAGGCCATGGAGACACATCCCTCTGCAATGTTTCCCTACTGCCTACAAAACCTGATCCAGAGAGATGCAAGCAGGGAAAATTTTTTACTTTTGTTGCGCAGTAAGCCTCCTGGACCAGAGCAGAGAACCATTAGTTAGTAACTTAGACCTTTAAAGGTCATGCTCATTTTAAGGTGGGGGAAAAAAATCACGTCACATGTAATAAAGCGGTTTCATTTTCTTGCATAATAATACCTGTTATCATAAATAAGTTAACATTGGTCAGCTTTATTAATGTGTCAGCCACCTTACTGAAACTGTTCATACCACAAACGTGAGTTTTAGAACAGATTACTGTACAGGCTGGAAAAACACATAGCAGCAATAAAGCTATATCAGGCAAATGATGTAATACAGTTTCTAGCATTATAAGCATAATAAATAATATCTAAAGAAATAGAGAAAGTATATACATGAAGAAAACTGGCAGATCTTTGTAGAGAATTTTGACCTGGGAAAAACTGGCCTCCATTACCTGGTGAATCCACTGTACCACTGACATGGTATATATCTGAAGGCTGACTGTGTAACAAATCCATTTTAATCTTTAATTTAGATATTTCACTGTAAAGTTGTACCGAATCCAGGCTGGGGAACTAAAAAGATTTGTGAGGCCCAGAATATTTTAATTGGGGATAAAGGGGCCCTGATTAAGACAGTCAGAGAACAAAATACATACACTCATGCACACACTCACTCTCACAGCCATACATACATACAAACAAGTTTGTGGTTAAATATTTTCTTAGTTTTACTTCATTACCATTGGAGATAGGAATTATCCTTATACCGGGGTAAGGGTTCATGCAAGACAACACAAGGAAAACTAGAAACAAAGATAAAATGGAAACAAACATGTCTTTGCTTCCCCCTCACCCTGAAATAAGATAGCTAAATGAAAGATGAGTATAAGCTTGTTTGGCATAATGCGCATGTTAGAAGTATGAACTGTACAGCATTTGCCTGTGATGGTTTCTATGGATTGTAAACAAATCCAGCTTTAGACATCAACAATTGTCCCCCTAAATTTTTTATTCCCCTAAATCCTTTATGTACTTTCCATATCGTCCCTGTCCTCTTCTCTAGGGTATGGGCTCTAGCGGATATACACGTCTCTGTTCCACTCCTCCTGGTTTTGGTTGCGGCCTACTGTAGTCTCACCAGCCTCTACATCTTGACAGTAGCGCTCTCTCAGGTGTCCCCGCCCACGGTGATGCTGATTGGTCATTGGTGGTGCTAGGTTGAGGTTCTCCTGATCTGGTTCTGCCCCCTCATCCTCCCAGGATGCCTGTCGTGGGGTGTGTTGGACAGGGTTTAACCGGCTGCGGCAGGATTCTGGCTCCTCATATGGATCTGTTTCCATGTCATCTGTGTAGGCTGAGTCACGGCTACCCTGTGTCTCCGAATCAAATGTGTCCTGTCTTGATAAGCCACGCCCCCCGGCTTGTAACTGACTGCGCGAAGTGCGCAGAGGCTGCTTGCCCCCCAGCTCGGTCTGATAGTCCTGGGGACAGGGACGTTCCACAACAGACCCCTCTCTCTTTGGCTCACTGTGCACGAGAAATGGCCCCTGTGCCAAGCAACGCCCCCAAATCACACAGTCCAGCCAATCAGCATGCAGAAAAACAAACAAAGGAGAGCAAGCAGTTAGCAGTTAGTACAAGAGTTAGAGTTTGAAATCAAATTTCAAATTTAGAGCTAAAACGTCATATTCCCACAATAGCATGCATGTTTTTAAACTTTTTGAAGCGATTTAGTCAAATGACACTAAAGAGCCATTTACAGACCACAGAATAGAAATAATATTGTCCTCAGGTCCCCGGTTAAATGTAATATACCATCCTAGGCAACAATCTTTAGATGGCCTTATTTTACAGGTTGACTGTGAGAAATTGAAAAGGCCAATTCTTGTGTATTTTTAAGCAGTAAAGGGGCTCTTTGCATGATTAGCTATTCCCTATTGTAAACAAACGATTGCACCTACAATCTGACTCCTTTAGTTAGTTTGTACCATTATCATGTCATTATCATGAGAGACTGGATGGCAGAGGATTTTGTACTGTGTGATTCATGAAGATAATTACTCTTTAACATTGGCTTCATCAGGTATCAAATAGCTAGTAGAGGCTGAATGACATTGCCTTTAAAAGGTAAGATTTAACCTTTATTTTGTGCATTGTGAAATTATTTACTGTAAAGAGAGGAAAGGTGGGCAAAATAGTCTCTCCCTACTGCTGTACTCTAGCATATAGCTTCGGTTAAATATCGAATGGATGAATTTTTGTTTAACTGCTAGTTAAAAGTTAGTAGTATGATTTGTTCATACACTTCACATAACTGGAATACCCAACATTCAATTACAAAAGCAGAAGAAAAGGTGATTTTCCTAACCTTATATTGGAAAACAAAAAATAGAATTATTAAATTAAATAATAATTTGAAAAATTATTGGACCTTTAACGCTGTCAAGTTTACAAATAATATGTTTGCTTAATACAAAATAACTCTATTATAGTTACATATTGGACTTTAAAGAGTGTAAACATTATTTCAAGATCAAATAGTGCACTATTTTATGAGTAGGGATCTACATACTACTACTGCGATTCAGACAAAAAAAAAGATGCAAAGGCACAGACAACACACCATGTCATTACTGTCCCCTAGTGGCAGTTATTTGTGAAACTTGACTGGGGTGAATGGGAGAATTAAAAGTTATAGTTTTTCTTTTATGCCAGGAGGAAAGCTCAGATTCTGCATATTTACATCATCTCTTGCCAATGTGTACATTTGTGCTCTCCAGGTATATGTGTGTAATTTTCTAATATGAACCAAGATAGTGTTTTTAAGTACTGGGTTGGTGCTAGATGTATATCATTATATCTAACATCTTTTATCAGATGATTCACTTATATCTTGCTGCCATGACGACAGCTCTCCTGTCTCCTTGACAACTGTTAAGGTGGAGACTGGGCATAGGGCTTTGTTCAAACTGCAGTCAAAACACACACAGTAATTTAACTTGAGTAAGCTACATTAGCATTCACATGCAGATTAGACTGAAAGCATGGCGTTAATAAGGTAAGCAGGTCAGCGCGCTTTGTAGGGCTGATGCTGTGGCAGGTTGGAAAGGGGTTGGGATCAAATCTATGTGACTAAGGTGTCAAAACAACACTAAAGAGTGCTTGGGAGGGGCAGAGAGATGATAATTTATTGTTGTGTGTATATGTACATGTATTTTTGGTGCAGAATGGGCAATAAATGCATATTGATTGCAGGACTACATAGTAGTTCTTTTTTTTTTTTTGGTAGGGGCTACATGTTTGAGCAACATACAGTATTAGTGATATCCTGTGTATTTCAAAGAAAGCACAGGTAATTATAATTGCACCTAAAGATTCCTATTTGTTGAGCAGCTATTTGAACTTTGATCAGTGTATACTTTTCTTCATGCCACTGTGGAAGAGAATGCTTCCCCGACTTCTCACAGCTGTGGTTTAAGCCTCTCAAAACTTGTTAAAGGGCATGTTCCTCCTCGTGGCCCTCCTTCTCAGGGTTAGAGCCATCCAGGAGTTCCAGGTTACGGCGGAGTGAAGTGAGCACCTGTACCTGCAGGTTGGAGACGGGTTCAGGTGAAGCTGCAAGCGCTGCCGTGGCCATAGTGCGATTCAGCAGTGGGTTTGGGGGGTTGCTGCTTGGAGGGTGTGTGGCCTTCCAGTACGCCTCCAAATAATCTGCCAGGTGTTCACATGCATCCTCCAGCTGGTTTTCATCTAATATTATGTCAAAAAGCTCCTGAGTGGAGATTTTTTGTTTTCGTGAGAAGTAGAATATAACAAAACGTGTGAATTATGCAGCAAGAACCACAAACAAGTACACTAGAATTAATTAATAAGATTATATAAACAGACAGATAGATACAAAAAAACTCACAGGAGGACACTGTGCTAGTTTGTCTGCTGCCACCATCTGAACATTGAGATGTTTGGCCTGAGATTTGCCTCTGGACTTTATCAGCCTTTGCAATACCTTAAAAAGAGGTGTACATAAAGATAAGGAGAGTAAGGTGAATGAAATATAAAATATACAACATAGTTTCTGTCTGTGTTTGAATGTAGCTGAGTGAAGTGTGAGTACCTTTGGAGAAGCAATCTTAATGTAAACTATTATAGGCGCCAGTGATGTTTTGGCAAGTTGAGAGGGATGGTTAATGGTGTCGGCATCCAAAGCCACCAGCTGCAAAGTCCGAGCCAACTCAAAGATTCTCTCGATTTCACTTTGCACCTCAGCTAAAAGAGAAGAAACACTGTAAGCATGTATACTCACACACCCTCAACCACCCCCCACACAACGGATAAAAAGTTAATCAAACTAAAGGTCAGAAAACGTTAGTGGGAAACAATAGTAGTGCCATCCCTATTAGACAAACCACTGTTTTTTTTTCACACAAAATAACATTTCTACTTTGTACCATCCATACATTCAGAAACGCAAATGTAGTGCCAAGTTAGTATCATGCACATGGAGGTTGTAATGGTCTGTTAGAACAGAGGTCCCAGATACTGTTGTCAGGGACACACAGCACTGTTCTTAGATCCAACACAACTGAGCCGGTATTGTTCAATTGTGTTTTTTACAGATGGTACAAACACAAACACATGTTGGTTACTGTGTACATGTGTTTGTGTTATCAATTTTGCCATTTAAGAGCGTTTTATATTATTTAAGAATGGCTTAAGAACAGAAATCCACACTGACCAAAAGTGCCAAGCCACTGAATACTCATGGGAAGAAAAGCTAAAATATTCCTACTCTAAGGATCCAAAGGATCACAAACACATTCTTACTGTCAATTATTTTCTATTTAAAGGGCCCATATTGTAGATGTCTAAACGGCATGCCTTCAGTGAAATTATCATTCCCATCTTCCTTCCCTACAGTCAATATATACAGTAAAAGCTAAACTGGAAGGACTGCTCTGTTTTAATTATTTAATGATGTTCACTACTATAAACATATTTATATTTAGTAGCTTTTTACAATAAAGTAAATGGATATTGTGATCTTTGTGAATACATGTAAGGTTTAATTTTTTTTAATGTTCCTTTTTTAGCACGTCAGTATAGCATATATCAATATAGCGTCATGTTTTGCGAGAAAGTTTATGTGCACCCATAGCAGTCCCAGCCCTTTTCACATACCTTTTGTTGCAATACATCCTTACACTGAAATTGATTAAAAAAATGTTCTCATAATTCTGGAAATAATAATAAATTTTTTTATTTCGGCTACTCCCATCAAGGGGTCATCACAGCGGACCATCCAATCCGCACCAAACTTTGCCACAGGTTTTACACCAGGCTCGGGACCAGCACTGCATGCAGTCGCTGGGTAGTATGGGGGTGTGGCAATCACCACCAGTAGGGCTCAAACCCCGATATTCACATCCACAAACCAACCATGTAGATTCTTAGCCACCTGAGCCACCACTCCCCTAAAGAGTAAGGGCTCTTGTCAGAAGTGGGATTCAATCCCACGCCTCCAGGAGCAACTGCGACCTAAGTGCCTTAGACCGTTTGACCATCCTGACACCAAAAAACAAACAAACAAACAAACAAACAAAACCCAAATGCATTTTAAGGTTTTGTAGCACAACGTACTATAATGCTAAATACTGTATGTTGTGCATTATATGGGTGGCACTGTGGTTTAATGTTTAGCATTGTCACCTTGCACCTCTAGGGTTGGAGTGCATGGAGTTTGCATGTTTTCTCCATGCTTACAGGGTTACCTTCTGGTACTCCAGTTTTCCCCCCACAGTCTGAAGACATGCAGTGTAGGGTGATTGGGCTTCCGGATTGCCTGTAGTGTGTGATTGGGTGTGTGAGTGTGAGTGAGCTTGTGCCCTGAGATAGGTTGGCATGCCATTCAGGGTGTACCCCACCTTGCACTCTAAATTAGGGATGGGCTTCAGGACCCCATGACCCTATATTGAATACGCAGTATAGAAAATGGATGGATGAATGGATGTTATAAATTTTCTGCACAAGACATGATCGTATCCATCTTAAAATTCAATAAATCATTTTAAATTCTGAAAATT
The DNA here is from genome assembly GCA_030014365.1 of Clarias pachynema. Lineage (NCBI taxonomy): Eukaryota > Metazoa > Chordata > Actinopteri > Siluriformes > Clariidae > Clarias > Clarias pachynema. The sequence goes on along the minus strand of JAQMYL010000008.1, from coordinate 7,890,679 downwards.
CTTGAAAATGATTATGTAAAACCACGCAAACATTATAAGAGGACATCTGGGAACAAATTAAAATACAAAATAGTGTACAATATGGACCCTTTAATATAGTTTTTTTCAGGTTAAACATGCAACAGACTTTAAAGCCTCTAACTAAACTAAAACATAAGTGATGTGGATGGGTGAAGGATGAGGTCAGAAGAGAGATGAAAGAGATGAGAAGATACGTACCCAGTACGTCTGAGGTGAAGAAAGAAGGAAGGAGGAAGGGGAAGAAGTGGGTGTGACGGAAAAAGAGAAGCGCATGGAGAGAGTTGGAAAGACAGAATGAAAAAGAAAGAAGAAGCCAATCAGGGAAAACAGCTCACAGGGAAATGTTTCAGAGAATGTTCAGGACACATTGATAGAATGTCCACGAAGCAACCACAAGACAGTCTGGAAACCGTGAAAAGGGTTTAAGAAGAAACAGACTTATGCCACACCAGTAGAATTACCATATAGACATTAATGTGTGTGTGTGATTATTTTACCCAAACTGGATCTGGTGCTGGAACGCTCAATGATGGTGTGTTTGCTGGGATTGTTCAGGACAGAACGCTTGGCAAGAGAGATATCTGCTGTAACCCGTGTGATGGATATTCTGCAATACAAAGAAGCCAATGGAATCATTTATTTCATAAATCATTCATATAATATTATTATATATTATTTCGGAGGCATATCATGACTCTCATAATATTTATGGCATTCAAAAATTTCCTGTTTACCTGCCCTCAAATTTGTGTTTCAGGAAGTCAAACAGAGCTTTCTGCATCATATCAGTTACCTGAAAGTTATTACACAATAAAAAAATAAATAAAATTGCAGACAGGAGGAAATAATTTAACCATTTATCCTTTATACTTAATTCACATTAATGTCATTTATCACTTCACTAACCATTGCTGCAAGTATTACTGCTTAGTTGCCTGATTATTTGTATAAAGTAAATTCTGCTTTTAAAATTGTTAATTTTAAAACAAGCTTATGACAATGACTTTTGTGGGCTGAATGCTGTGTGTCCCTACCTCATAGCCTTTGAGTGATGGCCCAACTAGGATGATGGGTCTCATAGAAGGCACCACATCATAGGGAGGAACATGTTCCATCTGATGGAGTATGCGCCCACGCCCACACACACACACGCACACACACACACACACACACACACACACCGACGAGAACATTTATGATTTATTATGCTCTTTGTGGTGAAAAAGGGCACCAGGGTATTCTTTTTTCAACATTTTCTGTAACCAACAAGTTCTGTAAGCAAATAATGCATTAGAGGCCATTTCTGAAACAACTCAGTAGTTACTTGTTTATTGAATGTGGTACATCACATAGAAAAAAAAGCCTATTATGTTTTCATTTCTAAGAAGGGAGTTTCTAGCGATTACCAGGTGTCTATAAATAACTTCCTGTACTTCCTATCAATTGGCACCTAATTAATTCTTATGAGGTAATGTGGCTGGAACATTCTTCCTAGGGACAGCAATGTTCCTGCCATTGAAATACACCCAAGGTGATTATAACAAACCACTCCCGCTTAGAGACATTAAAATCTGGTTTTAAATTTGTTTATGTTTTGCAAGATTAACATTCTGGAAAAGAAAATGACCTTCTGCAGAATTTCCAAAAGTGTCTTGCAAAACTTCCGTGTGATTTTTGTTCTAGATTATTTCCTTTTCCCACATAAACAAGAAATCGAATGAAATGTTGTTTAGTTTACCAGTTGATAAGGGTTGTTATAATAGTGCTCAGATATGTTTAATTCTAAGGGCGGTTTTTGGCATATAAAAGGTAAATATTTTGATGCACATGATGCTGTGACCAAGCAGCATGCCACAAAAGGGGTAAAATTACAGTATAAAGTATTTAGCACATTAAAGGCATTATAACATACCATATATGTACTATTTACAGAATATGTTAGCATGTAAGTTATTATTTTGACTCAAATTCATCACATCTTGCAACCACTGTTACAACAACTTACAACTTTGTTTACAACTAAATTGTTGACAAGGCTATGCAGTAGTTTTTACCTAGCTTTTTGCTATGTTTCCTTAAAATACTATTATGCTACTATTAATACTCAATATACTATTTGTCCTCATACAATCTGGATAGTAAACAATGGGTTTAGATTTACTTTTACTATGAATTAATGAGAGAGAATCAATGAGATAAATCACTCATTAATTGTTTCCAGTGTAAGAACAGTGAGTCACACACTTCCAAAATGTTTGGAAATCAGTTTATTCATATAGGAAATCTGACTGCTTTAACTCTTGCTTTGGCCAAAATCCCAAGAAAACATCATAGAGAATAAAAGTTCATGTAAAATAGATAATGCTCCAAAACATTGAAATTTTGCTATAACACGAGAATAAAGCACATGGGATTGTCTACAGTGTTAAACTTAATTGGTCTGATAACTCACCGACTTCTGTTTCTGTTTGGCTGGGCCGCCTAGCATTCCATACACACCAAGAGAGAGCGAGCAAATACAAACAAGGAAATAAAGAGAAGCACAATGCAGGTGATGCTATTGACAAGCTGTTAATACATTAAGAAAACTAAGATCAGGTATTCTGATATTTGTTAGGAACCTGTATCATGCTAGCATGTGCAAACCCAGGGGGGGAAAAGGAGCATGAGATACAGGAAGTAATAAGAAACAGGAAATTTGAAAATGTTGCAAAGGAGTTATTTGGTTAGAACTGAGGGTATTAGCTTGAAATGGTGAGAGGCATTTCCTGATGCACTCTGGCTTGATATCTATCACTATGATTACCTTCTTAAAGAAGGGCAGACGAGGAACATTGCCCTGAGGGGAAGTGACACTGCCAGCCACACCCTTACGATCCCGGGCATCAACATGCTCCGCCTCCTCAACATCCGACGTATCATCATAAAGTGCTGATATATCAGCTATACATGGGACCGAAACAATTGGGAGGCGAAGGGGGATTTGGTAAACAGGTGACAAAAAAGAGACAGAAGCAAAAAAGGAAGGCAGAAAAGATATCAGAGAAACAAAGAATGAAAGTGATGGCAGAAGGAGGAAAAACAGCAATATAATGTACACTATAAGCATAATGTACACTACTTTGAGTTAAAAAAAAAAACATAAAGAACAGAGACAAAGGAGACAAAGGCTAAAAAAGGACGAGTTACAGATAAAAGTACTATATAAAAAGGTATGACAAAATTTTACAATTTATAAGAGGCATAAGAACAAAAAGTGTGAAGTGAAATGAAAAAAAAAAAAGAAAACACATGTATGTTGAGAAATAGACAGACGGTAAGGGGAAAAAGTAAGGCACAGCGGGCTACATTTAAGTTAGAACCCCAGGATTGCCTTGAATATTTGTTTGTAAATTGAAACTCTTGCGGGTAAAGAAGGGTCAAGCCTAGTGTACGAGCACCGAACTGTCATCTACATTTCCACTTTTTATGTTTGAGCATACCTGTTCCAGGTGGAGTGGGTCTACGTGTTCCTGAGGCAACATCCAGACTGGAGCTCCCTCCAGACTTACTGATAAGAAAAAAAACATATTGTACTTTTACTTAACAAACTGCAGTGATGAAGAACGCTTCATGTACCTATTAACTGATCATCTGTGCTAGGCCTGTGAACTGAGTAAAGTATGTGAACTGTTGAAATGCAGTTTGAATGAACGTTGTCCCGATTGTCCTGTATTTTGACTGGGTTAAATGCCCTTGTGCTGTTGTGGCAGATACCTGGAGCTTAAGCGATTTTGTCTACTCCTCTGCTCCTGTAGCTGACGAGTGCTCTCCAGTTTTACAGGACTGGGAATGAAACCAACCTCACATCCTTCCTTCACCAAACGTCCTATCCACCAGTTATTATTATACTTCTGTTAGTAGAAAGACACACACACACATTACATTACTCTTGTGTCTTTTGCCACACCATCAATTAATAATCAGACCAATATAAATAAAAAAATTATATATAATAT
>JAQMYL010000008.1:7863072-7877363 GCA_030014365.1 Clarias pachynema | reverse complement strand
ATAGTTTTGAAATCCCCAGTATTGTTGTAGAATGTAGAAAATAAATCACTAAACAAAAACAAAGAAATTTACAAGTGTTCTAAAACTTTTGAACGGTAGTGTATGTCACAGATCTGATTTTTTAGGACTGTCGGAACACACAAACCTGATGTTTTATTTTTTTAAAGATCTGAGTCACTTTCACATGTGGTTTCATATACTGTATGCTGTCAGGCAGCACTGGCAGCATGGGGATTTAATATCAGGGCTAGCAATAACTGCTAAAACAGCGATGCATCTGGCTCCCTTCTATCATCTGGACCTCAACAATTATAGACTACTAATTGTTTGATGTCCTTCAGAGCAAAATCCCAAGCATAGTTTTGCAAGAATCAAAGCCAGTGTCTAAAACGAATGAGTGCTCACACAAGTATGACATGTTTTAACCCAGATGGCACGAGCAAAGATGTATCAATGAGTAGTCTCACTTGTTTTCTTGTACTTCTTTCATCTTTTAGCCTAACTGTTTGTGACTATCCATCTGTTTTTCTTCCATCTTTTTCAACATTCAAGACTCCAGCGTGTTGCCTGAGACACCTCCTGGTGGGTGTAAATGTGCCGAAGAAGTAAATATTACACCATAGTTAAGGGTATGTATTCTGGATAATTATCAAATTGGGATGTGTTGATCTGCTGGAATGATGGTATTTCATGGTATTAATTATATTCCCACATACAGTAAGTAATGATATCCAACATGGACATTGAAATATGATATACAAGAAAAACAAATCCGATAAAGAACAAATATGCCAGTCAAAAAATGTTGGATTTCTACACTGTGATACTTTTATTGAGTAGATTTAAAAATATTTCAGCAATAACTAATACAATAATTAATAAAACACTTGCTATATAATTCTCGCCTGCCAGAATTCCTGAACACAATTCCTGCCCAAACCGCAACCACTGAATACAGTGCTGGCCCCAAGCCTGGATAAAATGAGAGGGTTGCTTCAGGGAGGGTATGTGGTATAAAACCTGTGCCAAGTTTTGGATGGTCCGTTGTGGCGACCCCTCGATTGGACTTGCCGAAAAACCAAGCAAAAATAACATTCTCTTTTGATATATGCTGTTAATTATAACGTCTCATCATCTTGACTTGACTTAAATTACAAGATATTGAAATACTTTAAGTTATTTTTTACAATTTTCTTTATTTGAATGCAAAGTAATAAAGGTATACCATCATCCTGTCATGGATGATTGAAGCCAAGGATGCAGGTAGAGGTTTGTATTTATCAAACACATGGACATGGAAAAACAAACACAACCTGGCATTTTGTATAAGGACTATGAACAAGGCTTTAGCATAGCATTTAGCAGTAGCATAGGCAAGACAGAAACCCCAGCGACACTTGAGGCAAACACCACAAATGCGATGGTAACTGAGTTGCAAATCAAGATAAACAAAATATCATAAGGTAATGTATTTTGTGTCTCGAACAACACAATACAATGTTTGTGCAATATCACCCACACTTACTTTTATCACTTTTATAAAGACAATCTTTGCATAAGTGCGGCTTCAGAGTGAGCTGAGTGTGCTGACACTATGGGGTTGTGGTATGTTACATAAGTAAATAGTTCTGTTAATAGACCACAACCTAGAATTATGTGACTTGCTTTAAAGAGATGTAAAGATTTTGTGCCTTTCATTAGTATACATAAAAAAAAAATCCTTCTGTCCAATTTCGATCTTTTCTGACCACTCACACTGGTCATGAACTGGAAGGTGATTATATGGTATCAGCTGTACCTGGGGCATAAATGCTGACGTGATATTTGGTTGTGCAGCTGTTGGTCAAAGGCTGTAATTATTCAACAGCCTGTCCTTTATTTGTTTCTTTACAAAAACCTGTACCACTGAATAGGTGTGTGTGTGTGTGTGCGTGTGCGTGCGTGTGTGTGTGTGTGTGTGTCTGTTTGGGCATTGTTATGTGTTCTTATATCTTAGTGGGGATGAAGGAGTAGCACAACATTAATTAGTTGCATTCATAATTATGTCAATGGATGGTCCTCACTAGTATAGTAAGACAGTGAGATAGTGTGTGTGTGTGTGTTTGTGTGTGTGTGTGTGTGTGCGTGTGCTTGTGGGTTTGTGAGTGTTTAATTGTGATGTATAACCCAGGCTGTTTTGGTTGCCCAGAGCCTTCCATGTTATATTAATGGCTCATTGCACACACACACAGGCAAACACACATACACACACACACACACACACACACACCAGCTTCATTTCCCTTTGGCACTTCCTACAGAGCAGCATGGGGGAGGCCCTGTCACCATGGCAACCTGGGCCAGTATAGCAGCACCACTGTGAGTGTGTTCATCTCTGTATACAGACGTGGGTGTGTATTAGACCAGGGCCTACACAGTGTTTCTACCAGGTCGTTTGCTGCCAAAGATGGGGGAGCCGCATGTACATACAGTACACATCCACTCACACAGATCATGAAAATCAATATCCGTTGTAGCGGTTTAACAACATAATACCACCTATCAGGTCTTATGCAGGAAGACCTTCACATCCCAGTCTCCACAGAAAATGGCCTTCTCGTAGCTCTAAAGTTCACTAGATTTCATGCTAGATATATAGATGTATAATTTCTAAATCTATTTTTCAACTTGACGAGAAATACATACATAGAATACACACAGTTCCTCTGGGGTTACATATTCCAAACAGATCATATATCACTCTGTTTCGCAAAATGTCAGAAAATCTTTAGCCATCACAGAATGTAAATATCTTACAAGTATACTAAATACTGTATAATCAAATTAAAATATATTAAATAACTGTATGCATGATAACAGGTGGTTCCACATGTAAAACCTTTCTATAAATATTACAGAAATTCTCCATTCGGTGATTGAGTCTGAATCATCTATGGCACTCTCTCAGACGTTGTGACATTTTTTTATGAAATCTGTGCATATATTGTGGCGATGTTAGTGACTTGATCAGCATAACGATAAGTGTATGAGTCAAGGTTACAGTCTAAGCTAGACACCATTTTAGCCACATACTAGACATTATGTCATAACAACATGTTATTTTAACAGACCATTGATGCATACACTCCCCAGCCACTTCATTATGTTCACCTTGCTAGTACTCTATTGGACCCTTTTTGCCATTAGAACTGCCTTGTTTCTTCCTTACATAGATTCTTGTCCATACTGACATGATAGCATCACAAGGTTGCTGCAGATTTGTCGGCTGCACGTCCATGATGTGAAAATCCTAATCCACCACTTGCCAAAGGTGCTCTGTTGGATTGAGATCTGGTGACATTGGAGGCCATTTGAGTACAGTGATCACGCATTATCTTGTGATCATAAAGAGATGGACATGGTCAGCAACAATACTCATGTAGGCTGTGGCATTTCAACAATGTTCAACTGGTAATAAGGGACCCAAAGTGTTCCAAGAAAATACCCCCACGCTATTACACCACCACCCCCAGCCTGAAACATTGATATAAGGCAGGATGGGGCCTTGTCTTCATGTTATTTAAATTCAAAACTACCATCTGAATTCTGCAGCAGAAATCAAGACTTATCACACCAGGCAATGTTTTTCTAAGGTTCTATCGTCAAATTTTGGTAAGCCAATGCAAAGTGTAGACTCAGTTTTCTGTTATTGAAGGTTCAACATCGAAGGTTCAACAAGGTTCAACGTTGTGTGTTCTGAGATACTCTTTGGGCTACCTCAGTTATAACAAGATGTTATTTGTGTTACTGTTGCATTTCTATCAGCTCGTACGCGTCTGATAATTCCCCTTTTGACCTATGGCATCGACCAGACATTTTTCACCCAGAGAACTTGACGCTCACTGGATATTTTCTCTTTTTCAGATGATTCTCTGTACACCTTAGATATGCTTATGTTTGAAAATCCAAGTACATCAGCAGTTTCGGAAATATTCAGATTAGTCTGTCTGGTACCAATAACCATGCCACAATCATAGTTACTTAAATCACTTTTCTCTTTTCTTCCACATTCTGATGCTTAAGTTTAATCTTCAGCAGATCTTATATCAGTCGAACAGGTGCACCTGATGCAGTGTCTGGTGAGTGTAGATACATTACATGGCATTGTATTTATGGTAATATCACTTTTAAATAGCATATTTTCCTACCTTTATTGCAAGTCATGTTTTTATCCATTGACTATCCATTATGAACTTCATAATGGAACACCCATATACAACCACATAAGCTCCACCACTAATTACTATTAATAGGACTTACACCAGTGCACATGTTTCAAATCTGTTTTAACAATATTTTTGTGAGGATGCTTTAGATAGACATCTCAGGCGTCCCAGTGTTACCAGGTCACCTGATATCTAACGTGCTGTACGGGCTAACATGGGCTCCTACAACATATATGGATGTGAGGAATGCAATAGAACATCAGCACATTATAAAACAAATAATATGCTCTACAACAAATACAGATACAATTTGAGATAGAAAGAGAAACTTTTGCTATTGTTTTCAAGAAAGTTCATAGAAGCTCAGGTTGAAGCTAGAGGTGGGCATTCAGACTTGTACTGCACGAGTGGGAGGTGTTTTCTTTCATGTGGGTGCAAACAGTTTCTTAGACATGAAGCTCACAGAAGTTTATTTACATGAACAGGTGGCGGTCCTTAAGTAACTGTCTGACTCTTTCACGATGGCTTAAAATAAATGATTGGGTTGTTAATAGTTTGGGAAATCAAAGCATTTAATTGTGTTAAAAATATCATAGACAGGTACATGGACCAGTTATGCTCTCTAATGAGGAGCTGAGGTCAAGGAACTGTCAGAACAAGGCACAATTCACAGACAACGCTGACAGTGCTGGACTTATACTTTTTTTTTTTTCAGTGTTGAAGTCTTTATTTGTCATATATAAATTACTGCACTGTGAAATTCTTTTCTTCACGTATCCCAGTTTATTAGGAAACGGGAGTCAGAGTGCAGTATCAACCATGATAGCAGATAGGGTTAAAGGTCTTGCAAAAGGACCAAACAGTGGCTGGTTAGTGAAGCTGACTTTCTTATTAATAACCCAGAGCCTTGAACCCCCTTTTTTGGCAGGGTTTTTGGGGGCATAGTGGTAAGGTTAATATTAAATAAATGTTAATGTTTGTTTTCTGATACTTTCCTTAGACTGTGTTATTTTTTCCTAGTCTTTGTAATAGATCCTATGGTTCAAACCTTGGATTTTCATAGAACATGTGAATGGCTCTTTGAGCAGTAACAGATGAATGTGACATGTATGTACTTTTAATTCACTGAGGAAATGGTTCAGGACTTAAATAGCTCCTTTTTTTCTGTGAATAAACAAGAGAACAGTGAGACCCTCCATCATGTGTGTGTGTCTCGACTTATGTAGCAACGTATGGTATGGAACAAAAATCCCCATACGTATGTTGCTGCTCTGTTTACACAACCAAAGCGATGCCTGTAACTGGCAATGCAAGTAATAAAATGCTAAAAAATCACAAATTCAATTTAATACAAAATTTGGCTATAAAAATAAATAATAATTTAATTCATTCATTCATTCTTTCCTTAATTTATTCATACATTCATAATCCATACCATGTAGGATTGCAGGTAACCTATCTCAGGAAACTCAAGGCATATTGTAGGGGACACCCTGGATGGGGTGCCAACCAATTGCAGAGCACACTCACACACCCAATCACACACTACTGGCAAAAACACAAGAGAGAACACGGAAACTCCATGCATGCACACTGAAGGTAAGAAAATCACAACTTGTGATGATAAAATATTTATAAAATGTGATTTTAATTATTTGTAATTCTGATAATCTTTTAAATAAATTCAGCTGAATAGAGCACTGAGGGAAGCCTTCTCTGCTTCTATTCCTGCATCAAAAGGATGCAGCTTCTGCTAGAACAGTCTTGGTATCAGAGTCTGCTTCTTGGTGTGTCGATGTGATGTTGATGCCCCTTTGTGCATGCATAAAGGAGGTAATGTCCCCTGTGTTGTCTCCTGTATTGGAGCACGGGGGAGAATTCTCAGTTTGACACCCCTTGCTGGTGGGCAAATGTCATGCAGCAGGAGCATGGAAAACAGGACACATAGAAAGGGAGGAAGCATTTCAGCGTGACACAGGAACCTTTCTTAAAATGTCAAGTCAATGTGAGGGGCTGAGCTACAGGTGCAGTCTGTGTGTGTAGGTGAAAGAACACGATGTAATCGGAAACCGAGCATCAAGGATTTGTTATTCAGGTAAATGGAGCAAACAGACATTGTAAGCAGCCAGAGCTACAGTAGCTGCATAAACAGACAAACTACAGTTAAAAGCTTTAGGCTATCTCAATTAAACTTAACAGTGCCCACTCTAATAATAATAATAATAATAATAATAAAAGCATTAATTAAAACACTGGTGACTTATCTAACACAAATAACTCTCTAGAAACAGAAATTAACTTAAATTTGATTTTATTTGTATACCACTTATAACAACAGGCAGCTTTACGTAAATTCAGATTGTAGATTTAAACTCCAGTTTATTAGATATAGCCTTGGGGGCTATCATTTGAACATGATCACTCAAACTGGACAATTGAAGATTAAAATAAAATTAATTTTTTCTCTTCTGTCGGTTTTGAGTAAGTGTCTGTGCTAACTCAGATTCATGTTCTTAGTTGACAGAATATAAACTAAAAAAAAAAAAAAAACACTATAAAAGTGGTCTCCTCCAGTTGTAGCCCATTCACCTCAAGGTTTGATATGTTTTGCATTCTAAGATGCATTTCTGCTCACCCCGGTTGTCAAACCTGTTTATTTGAGTTACGATAGAGCTCTTGCGTGTGACATCAGAAATGATGTAAAACCAAACCATCCGCCATTCTGTCTGGCAATCTGTCCGACAGTTGTTAAGCATGAGAATGCCCCAATATACAAGGTCAAAAGCCTAGAAACAGTTTTATTTGTATCTCAGTTTTCCTCTGACAAAAAGAAAAGATATTTGATATCAGCCATACAGCAGGGTAACAAGGCTAAACCTGGTCAATAATAAACTCCTGTTCGTGATCACTGGCACTTGTGTAGGGAGAGTGACCATATTCTCTCAGGTAGCATAATCATGAAATTAATGTTTGGTTAAATTGAGCCAGGGCTGTTGTTATTTTTTCCATTAGTTTTACTGAGGTCCTCATTGTATACGGAATATTTTTAATGTTCAATCATTGTTTCTCTAAATCTTAAATTAAGTAGATTGTTTTTTCAATCTAATTGTGGCAGCAGGGTTATGGTCGAACATAGAGTTATTGCATGTAACACATAATGGCTGGTTATCAAGTTTGTTTATTGCTGTTTTTGTGAAAGAACCAAAAACAGAAGTTCACTCCCAGCATCCCAAGTGTATGTGTGTGTTCAATTAATGTGGCCTGAAAAGCAGCTGTTGAATTCACAACGAATGCTAAAATGAATGATAACTCACATCTACTGCATGTGCTCACACTAAATGACTAAATACACGGTTGTGACATTGGTCACTCAATCAGACATGCAAAGAGAGCAGAGATATAAATGAATTGCAAAGAAGGGGGAGAAATAAGTCAAAACCTGATGCGTTCAATAACAGAATGTAAACTACAATGATATTCTGCATTATCAAAGTTGAAATTTTACTAAATGTTGACTTTAACATTAAATCTTACCTGATGAGTAAAAATCACCATATCGTTAATATGGCAATAATGGTGATTTATCAGATGGAGCTTGATAAAAAAATTTACTGAATTTTCTGAATATACACCGTTCCCTGGTCTCACATCATGTGTTCAGTAAAATATGTAGTGGTTACATTTAGCCAAAAACGTATCATCATTTGGCTGGGTGGTATTATCTGCGTCAGCCTTGACTGCCAGACAAAATGGCAAATGTTTTGATTCTGGATCATGTGACTGCAAGAGCTCTATACTGTAGATGTCCTGTGAGCCTAATCTTATCTGGTCATTTTCCCTCTGATCTCTTTCATAAACAAGGTGTTTAGCCTGAGGACCCTCTGTTCAAATGATGTTTTTAAAAAAAATTTTTTTACATCATTGTATGTAAACTCTAGAGACTGTTGGGTGTGACAATTTCAGGAGATCAACAGTTTCTAAAATCCTCAAACCAGCCATTCTGGCACACATTGACAGGCACTAACATGGTATTGATTGTCTAAATGGATTAGATAATTCTACAGAAAGTTTAAAGTGTACGCTAATAATAATAGTGAGTGGTGAGTGTAGATAACTAATGAATTAGCCACAATAACTGTGGTATAGCAAAACTCATTGAGAAGACATGAGGAGAGAAAGCAGGAACCCATCCTTTTCTGGGTCACTACATAGTGTGGGATTATAAATCATTACTGTTCTTCTGTAAAAAAAAAAAAAAAAGAAAAAGACAAAAAAAGACAACAAAAAAAAACTGTATACTATGCTGTCAAAGATTACTAAGTGTATTGCATGTACTGTATGTTCAGTATGCGCATCTTGTGAATAATCCCCGGGGATGAACAGTCATTGTGATTTCCAGTACCAAGTCTCTAATTAACTAGTAATAGCGCTAAAAGATTAGTGAAATTATAATAACCTCTAATTATATGTTTGAAGTGCATTTTTATTTTTTATCCCTATATCTGTATTGTTTGGGATTAGGTCCCAGTAATCCCAGATATATGCAAAGCGTGTATACAATCACATGTACAGCAATTTATAAATCAGATTTGTTTTACATATTCTTTTATGACTTGATTGCTTGTGTTTATCTAAGCTGTTACAGTGTGAAAATGTGTTATTGTATAATAACACACACGTGTGCAGGATCCAGTGTGGAGAGTTTGAAGACTTACCTGCCGAACAAAGCTGTTTGATGTTGTGTCAGACGAGGTGCTGCCATCAGATCGCTTGAAGCGACTCTTTCTCTTTGCATATTTCCCCTGAGAGACACAGTGTTAGACAGAAAGAGAAATGGAGAACGTTAGAAATTACCCTTCAACACTGAAACGCACCAAAACATGCAAAAACACTGTCTGTACTCTATGTCCTGTCTTCATACACAGATATGATTACCCATAACTACTCATGTCCGCTGGTGCACTGTGGGACCCTCTAATCTGATTGGCATGAACTGTGGCCAATGACCTGCTGGCCCTGGATGAGGCCATGTGCAGCATTTGCAAATGCTAGACTCTGTCACCATGGAGACCGGAGAAAGGCTAATTGGGTTTGGTGGCAATAAAAGACCTTTATGGAACAGACAGTACTGTAGCATCTCTCTCTCTCTGTCTCACGCACAAGCACACATACACACAAACACTCTCTCACACACACATACACACAAACAAATCACTTCATAATAGAACAATTAAACCATTGTTCTTTCCCTTCCTTCTGACACACTCCCACACCTTCTGGCTCGCTTTTGCACATCTTGAAATGATTGACATGGAGAATTGATATCAAAAAGTCATAAAAATTCTGGTTAAAAAAACAGTATTTGCAACGATAAAATAAAAAGTTAATATCTGTTCTGCTAATGTCTTTGCACTAGTTAATCATCCTTAACATGTACCAACACTTGTAACCACACATTAAATACTAGATGACGAGCACACTTCTTAGACATTAGATGAAACAAGCTTAAACATTCCCATGTGACTTTTTTCCATTTTAGCAGCAAAATCAATGATGAACCTTGGAAGCAGAACATCCTTACGTAGTATATAAGAAATGTGTTTCGATAATATTATTTCTACATTTTCTCCCTTAACAATTTCTATACTTTTGCATCTAAATACGAAAGGTTAAAAACAAAAATCTGATTAACCTAATTTCACAGATCAAGTCATATGTACAGTTAAACATGTGCTCATCTCTCATTGAAAGGGAAGCTAAATTTGTTATGAGATGCGTAGAGTGCTATATTCCTGATGCAGGATGAGTAGAGAAGGGTTTTGAATATGTATATGAAGATCAGATGGGAGAAAAGGCCAACCAAATGTCAAGGGAAGGAGGAGGGATTTAACACTATGGCAGTGCAAGACTTCCTGTTGACAAACACCCACTGGGACTAATTGGATAACTGGGAAGGGGGGGAAGTGGAGGGATGGGGAACTTGTGTAAAAGTTGCACAGTAAAACGCAGAAAAGCCGAGACAAGAACGGGAAGAGAGAAAAAATAGAAAACAAAAGAAGCGGATGGGAGATGACACGAGAAGGAGATGAGAGAAAAGAATACAAAAGCAGTCAACAGGATTGACAACAGACCGGATCCGAGGACAGAAGACAAAGGAAAAAGAAAAAACAAAAGAGGAAAGTAGAGAAGACAGGAGGAGTGGAGATAAGAGGAGAAGAGGGGGAAGAAGGTCAGTGAAGATGGAGCAAGGAGAAGAGCAATGGAGATGCCAAAGAAAGAGTGGAGGCGAGAGAAGAGATGAGAGATTAGAATAGGAGAGAAGATGAAGAGACAGGTGAAGACCCAAGAGGACAGAGTAGAAGAGGACAAAGAAATTGAAAGGAGACGGGAAGCTAGAAGAGAGAAAAGGACACATAGAGAGGATGAGAAAACAGGAGAGGAGAGGACAGAAGAGGAAAGGAAAGGATGAATCCTGCAAGCACCTTCTGTATCAGTAAAATGTGTTTCTTTATGAAACCACACAAAAATTCACACAATTTTCACAATTCACAAATTTCTGTATGTGGTGTAAGGATGCCAAAGGGAGACAGAGAAACTATGCACAGTGTCCCATTTTCTATTCTTTTATATTACGACTCTTAAGAGCACTTATGATTCTATCATCATGTTTCTAGTCAGGTTTTTTTTCTTTCTGATGACCACAAGCCCATCAGTGTTTTAATACAGGCAATCACACACCGCACACATACAGCTAATTCAACCTACTTCAGTACACACGCACTAATACAAAGGCATACAAGCACGCACGGGAGCATGTACACATTAACACAACCAGCTTTATAGTTTCTAGCACCTCCTCCTCATATCTATGTATAGAAATGATTCAGATGGAGCACTTCTCAAAAACACACACAGCATTATATAACATTGGAGTCATAAATATGGAACCAGCAATCAGGAACATCACTAAAATATCAGCTTATAAACTGAAAACACTATAGCCAGAGAACTAATCAGAGAAACGATCCTAAAGAGGCAGAAAGCATAGCAATAAGAACATTTTATATGAGCACAAGTTGCTTGATTTTCTTGCCTGTGCAAGTCTTATTTCTGGCATAGCCCTGGCTTGATGAATGCACCTGCGCTAACAAGGGTGGAGTGGCACAATAGGAGGTACAGCATTTAAAATCTGATTTGGTCCCAGATCAATGCAGATAGCAGAGGCTAATCGTCACCGAAACTCAGACGATTGAGTGCGTTATTGTACATTCCTCCTAGTTGACTGTATCTATACATATATATAGCCATTATCCCTAGCTCACTTCCCTTAATCACACACTCTAAAGGATTTAATTAATAATCTACATATAAGTATCAAGAGGATCCAAATTCATATATTAATCACCATCACTTTTATGAAGGCTTGTTATCTCATGCCTCTTTAAATTCCCTATGGCCCTGGAAACAGGAGAAGCTATTTTCAGCCAGATTTTTGCGCAATTTTTCAGATAGGGAGTACTTTGCATGTCTGAAAAGCCTTCTGCCAAAAGTAAAGCATCAATAAAAGCCTCTTCTAAGGTTATCACATACAGACAAATGGTCAGGTAGAATGCTTGAACCAGAAGTACTGAAGACTCAACTAGCATGACTGAAGCTGAAATGAGTTCAACCATCACTCACTTATTTTTCTACAGGTCTCACCCCTATCCAGTGTGACCAGATAAACATTCAGGGCTTCTACCATCAATGAGTGGATAACGGGAAGTGAGCAATCCTTGACGGCAGTACATGTCCAAACAATGAGTGTTATGGTATGATATGACAGGTGTTTCAATCTGATCTGTCGCATCAGCCCAGAACCCATCCCTGACAGCAGATACTTGGTCCAGAACTCTAGCACAGCTCTAGCTCTCTACTTCTGAATAGGTTTCTTGGTTTTGGCTTACATTAATCTACCACATGCAATAAGAAAATTAAAAGTCTTGCCACTGGTCTGTTCTGATTTATAATAACATGTTTAGGTCCTTTGTGCACTCACTCATAGGGCTAATCCTTCTTGTACATTATTTCATGCCTTAGCATTTTTTTACTCTTTTGTGCTCTGAGATTTAAATCATGTTTGTGTGCCATGCCCGTCACACAATTTTGTAAATAAATTCTTGATGCACATGAAGTACTGGCCAAACCTATTGACAACAAAAGTTAAATTCAATGTTTTCATTTTTGTTTAAACAATCAACATAATAAGTAATAATAGGACTAAGAATAACAACAATTAATATTTAGTATTAATTGTTGTTATTCTTAGTATACAATAATTAATATTTAGTATGAACTTCTTTAGTCTACTATCTATAAAACTATCAATAAAAAAGACAGGAGACACACTTTTGTCAGTAAGATGCAGACAGTACAACACTTTTGTGCAAAAAAAGAAAAAGAAAATCCTGTGATCCATTAAAATATCTCAAACATATTTTACATAGGCTTGTGTTTGCTTGTGACACACTATGCATCTGCGTGGTAAATTGCAGTCTAATAATAAAATGTGTGACATGAGACACAAGTTGGTGAACAAACGGTTTTCCAAAACACTGTTGTAGATTATATAGTTATTATTTATTTAAATACTAAATAAACATAGTGAAAGTGAGATTATGTTATTTGAATGAATCTACAGTATATGGAGTTATGATTCACTCATGTTCAAGTAAATATGCACTGTAAACAAAAAAGTGGATGCCATCATGGTTTTTACGAGTCATGTCTCACCCAGCTGGTGTGGATTAAAATTTAAATGGAAGTACTGTATATCTATTCTGAAACTGTACAATCAAAATTCTTTAGCAACATTTTAGGAGTGAACTGGCTTTCTTCCATTTTGTCCATATTTATAATTGACCTTTGGAATTTAAAAATATGTCACCTTTGAAAGCTGTGAATTTCAGACTGCTGTTTTTTTTTTTGTTTTTTTTTTCAATAAATGGAGTTGCACTTACAGTACATGCATCTAAGTTTTTGTAGCTTTGCCATTAATGTATCTAAATAAAATCTTAGTAACAGATGAGAAAAAAAAATTTTCAGCCATTTCAAACAGACAGATACCTGTAGATACTGTAGATAGATAGATAGATAGATAGATAGATAGATAGATACTTTATTGACCCTGAAGGAAATTTCCTTTTTATCTGATTGATAGAAAGATAAAAATAAAATACTAATGTAAAACATACGAGACAGAGAAACACTGAAAATAAAATGTGCCAGCTTGGGGAAAAAATAAATACAAATTCTAATCTCAGCTGCTCCTGTTTTGGTTACTACCTTGTAGGGGTGCAAACCTCAGGCTGCCGCATGGCGCGATACATTTCGGATTTTCAAGGCAGCAATTCAATATTTGATAAAACCTATGAATCTCTTATAATATGTATGATTTAGTAGCCTCTGATCAATATGTGACCAGGCTACGAGCTACAGACTAATCAACTTGCAAGCATTTGAAATTATGAACACAATGAGTAAAAATCTGGGGTATTTTTTTTTTTACATGCCAGATGTATGTTCTTTTATTAATAGTAATTGATTTGTAGTTATTTTTAATTGGCAATAATTGACCTATCAGTCCAAATCATCCGTTCAACCTATTGCCTGTACCAATAGACATGAAAATACTGAAAATATATATTACCAGGCTATTATGCCTTATTATTTATCACTGTCTTTAAAATACACTATATAGCTAATATTATAAAGATTTCACATCATCTATATAGCCTAAGTAGGTTATATTTTATAAGGTTCACCAAGTCAGAAAGTTCACCAAGTCAGGTAAGAAAATAGGCTTAGATACTGGTTTCAGTGTGTCTAAGTGTGTGTGTGTGTGTGTGTGTGTGTGTAAGTGTACAACTACGCTTTCCGGTGCACGTGGGCGTGGTTATAATGAAGCCGGAATAATGAATGACATCATTCCTCTGTCTAGAACGCGACCAGAATCTTTAAAATGACGTTTCCAACATGAAAAAGTGGACAATGTTAAAAGGAAAAAGTGTGTGTGGGGCGGGGGGGGGGGGGGGGGGTGTAAAAGAT
>JAQMYL010000008.1:7721653-7733416 GCA_030014365.1 Clarias pachynema | reverse complement strand
AAATTTGGTTTACGAGTGTTTTGGAATATGAGCCGCTTCCGGAACGAATTATGCTCGTAATCCGAGGTTCCACTGTACATCTATCTATCTAGCTAGCTAGCTTTTGCCAAGTACTTAAATGACCTTGTGTTTTTATCTTCTCACAGTAATCCAGTTCTTAGCAAACAACGCAATGTTAACTACAAGTGAGAATGCTACTTTTTTACTTTATTAAAGTTACCTGATTTAAATTTTTCTGAAATATGATATTTGAACTGAATAAAGAATAAATATCAAGTGAACTGAGAAATTGTTATGCCTTGTCTTTAAATTATGTTGACTCTTAGTTTTTTTTAATTTATAGTCTTATAGTGATTCTCTAACTTTCTCCTCACAGGAAAGCAGCTGCCAGCAATCCAAACAACACTAAACCAGTTCCTGCAAACATCAAGTGAGAATCTCACTTTGTTCGCAGAAACACTACACAAATTCATCATACATTTAAGCATTAACCTTAGAAAGCAATACTGAGGCCACTGTGTTGTTCACACTTTACAAAAGCTAGCTTAAAGTTCAGTTCACACACAATAAACTAGTTCACATTCGTAGTAAATTATTTTGAATTTTGAACCAAGTTCACAGAGAAACTGGAAAGTACAAGGTAGATACTAATTACTGTTACGGTTTAAGTTATTATGTTAGTTATTATTCTATTATTCAAGATAGACAGGTGAAATCTTACTTCTAAATGCAAAATAACCCAGCAAACAGGGGACGTTCCTGTTCTCTGTGTAACATTATTAGAATTGATTACTTGTGTTCCTTAAAGGTCCTAGTGTAAGGTTCAATACCAGATGCAAATCTAACCTTCACAGAAGCCACGGAATTGTTTTGGCCCCACAGAAACAATTTTTTACATACTGTACATTTTTGTAACATCTTTCTGAGACATTCTTTGGGTTACTACTGCTGTGAATTTATTGTCTGTTTCAAATGCACACCCAAGTTTGTGGTACTGCCAAAATATGGAGGGAAAAGTGTACAAATACTACTACTACTACTCATAATTATTATTATTATTATTATTATTATTATTATTATTATTATTATATACTGTATATATTGTATATATATATATATTTATTTATTTTTAACACAAAAGGGTCTCTTGCTATATGAACGTGTGGTCCCTAAGAAAACATTCACAGGACATTCTCTGAACATTCAGTTCAACAAATGTCCTGTGGAAGTCCAGGGAATGTCCTCAAATAATGTCCTGGGACTGTAAAGGGAACCCTAAACAATAAGTTTTAGGGGACATTTGTATGGGCCTCAAGGAGGTGTTCTACAGATATTTTTTGTTCGCTGAGCACTCTCTCACTCCTTTTGTAAATTTTCTTCCCGACATTGGCAACCTAACTTCACGCTGCTATCTGCTTGTGAGCTTGCTCAAAAAAGAAAAAGAAAGAAAGAAAGAAAGAAAGAACTGATTCAAAACCAACTCAAAGTTGATTTACCCATGGAAACCATTTTTCATCTACACAATCAAAGTCAAAACCATCCAGACTGGCAAAACTGGTATTTTAGGCCACCTGAGGATTCTGCTTCTCACATGATTCAGATTGGAGTAATAGAAAGATTAGAAATTAAATGAACAAAGGCTTTGCTGCTAACTTTCACCATCATGTGTGTTAATGATGCATTTGTTCATGTTCTTCAGTTGTAATCTCAAGGTCACCCTACTTTGAAAATGATTGTGTTCATGCACAACACTGAGTATTACTGTCATATAACCTGACTTTTGGACTTTCCAAATTAATCCCAGTATTTTTTCCTACTGTCACTTATCACTCCTATCATTTGTTTATTGTGCATATGTGGTTTTGTATTCCAGGGAATCTACATTCATTGACAAACTTTTAGCAAATTACAGTTCCAACTGGAAAAAGCAGGAGAGCAACATTCAGATGTACAGGTAACAAACACACAAGACATAGCATACAGTACGACGACATAACAGAAGCTTGGTCATCCATTGTTCAGAAGGAAAATCCTATGTGCTTATCTTATGTTCTAAATATGTTTATACCACGGTGATTGAGGTCCGGTTTGATAGTTAAATTCCGGTTTGGTCGGTAGTGCTTTATCCTTGCATGAATATTTTTTTTAATATACTTATTACAAATAAAAAATACAGAAGAAAGTAAACATAAAGGTGTTGTTGTTTTTTTTCAGGTCACTTCTAGGCAGCAGTTGCAATGCCATTTCCAATGCAACAGTTACACAAGACAACTCACCTGTTGGCACAAAATTTACTTATGATGGAGATAATAAAAGGACAAGGGAGGTGACATCAACTCTGTTCAACCTATTTCCTAAGGTATTGTATCGCACATGCACATAAAATAAAATATACAGTATTGTGCAAGTCTTGAGTCAGCTCTAATTTCTTCATATAAAATAAAATAAAATAAAATTGAAGTATTATGTTAAAATTAAGTATTAAAATAAAAAATGGAAACAGATGTTTTACTGGAATAGGCTGCATCATTTCTAAAGATACAATTAAAAAATTGGTTGTTGATGTAACAACCACAGCACCAACCTCATTTCCCCCCTCTTGCCTGTCCTAACCACTCAGCATCACCAGTACACTAATCACCAGCCTGATCATTATCTGCTCCTGTTTCTCACTGGATCATGCTTTAAGTTAGATGTTTTTATGCTTGAATAATTTGTCACTTTGTGGACTAACATTCCTCTGAAACTGGTCAAGGACGTGCCTGGACTGAAAATGAAGGACAAAAATTTGCCAAAACTTAGAGGCAAATAAAACTTGAATAACTATTTCTCAAGATGGCATTGTTTTTTTTTTTTTTTATGATTGTTTTTAATGTGTCGATACTAGAGCTAATGTCTTTATGCTGTGTGTAGGAGAGCCCTTTTAAGAAAGCTCCATATGACTCGTGTGCTGTGGTGGGTAATGGAGGCATCTTAGCCAACAGCAGATGTGGAAAACAAATCGACTCTGCTACATATGTCATCAGGTCTGGTGCTGTTCATTTCATTCAGTCAATAAAGGGGCAAATGCTTAAATGGTTAAAACTGTGTTTGTAAAAAAAAAAAACAAGAAAAACTGCATTCTTACACTTTAGAAAAAACTTTAGAATAATCCAGGTGGATGGAGTATAATGGTGTAGAGCAGCGTTGTAGCAGCATGTGATATAGACTCAGCAGTTCGTAAGAGATGAAATTCTACAGCAGAATGCAGAATATAGTTTGCCAGGATACCTTGTCCCAGAGCATGCACAATTTACATAAAGATTAAATTGAGAGTCATTTATCAAAAAAATAATTAATTAAATAACTCAGAAGACGACACCAAAACAGTACAAGAAACTCAAAATCCTAAAGTATGTAATTTTTAATAAGGAGACAAATCACTCCCGTTAGCTTATTGTACTTCTTCTCCCTTATGTTTCTCAGGTGTAATCTTCCTCCTCTAAAAGGACATGAGAAAGATACAGGGGAAAAAACAACCCTTGTCACAGC
Source organism: Clarias pachynema (assembly GCA_030014365.1). Classification (NCBI taxonomy): domain Eukaryota; kingdom Metazoa; phylum Chordata; class Actinopteri; order Siluriformes; family Clariidae; genus Clarias; species Clarias pachynema. The sequence goes on along the minus strand of JAQMYL010000008.1, from coordinate 7,729,885 downwards.
CAACCCCAGCATCTTCTATGAACAGTGAGTAAATGCAGCTGTATTTGTGAGCGAATGTTTTTAATTTTTTTTAATAGTGACAGTCAAGATAATAAGAATCATTTCTTTTATTTAATTTAATGCAATGAAATTTCTATACAACACTCAGTATTTAGTATGAAGTTCTTTATTCCACAAAACCTGCTGGATCCGGCTGGTCAAAAAGACATCTTCCAACAGTTTTCTTTTTGGTTTAGATCTGGAGATGACCCAGGCTATGGCTCTAGAAGCTGAATACCATTGCTACATAGTATAGTTCATAGTTTGTCACATCACTAGGTTTTCAATTAATTAGCACAACTCTTTAGCCAGGTAGGTGAGAACTAATTAGCGAAATCACCTGTTTTGTGCACAGGGAGAACACAACATCTGCATATGTTGTCTTAACATTTTTGACCACCACTTTCACTCATCGTCTATATGGATTTATCCTGTACACAGGGTCACCAGGGGCCGCGAGCCTATGCCAGGAGACTTATTGCGCAATGCAGGGTACACCCTGGACAGACTGCCAATCCATCTCAAATGAAAACCATCAAGGAAAACAAATACATGAATTTACACAGAAACAGTTTTTCTTTGTATACGAAACTAAACTAATGATAATCATGACAAGGTTATGGTTGGAGTGCGGTGGTGCAGGTTGGGGGAGTTAAAATCCGCCTCTAGTCTGTTTGTTCCCCCATCTTGGCAGGTTTCCTCCAGGTCTTAACGTTTCTTGCTCTGATTTGTGCCCTAAGCTTCCTTAGATACAGGATTAATACTACAGCATGGGATGATATTCGACTGTATCGACTATTAAACAATTTTCAGAATGATTGTTCCATAGCAACAATGTTTTACCTCGACATACACAAGAAAATTTTATTGGTGGTAAGCAAAGTAAAAGACTTAGCTCTTTACGACAAGCAGGGCAAGAGTGAAGACAGGTTAAAAATAATATACAATAAGTGTTGCACCCTGCACTTGTGTTTTTTGTTCTCTTACCTGCACATAATCCAAAGCCCTCAAATAATATCAGCTCATAAATGTGAACGTCATCACAATACCTGAAACTTCTTATTTCTCTCTCTGATTCTTTGCAGGTACCATGCATTAAATGAGCGCCGGCGATCATTTGCGGAGAACATGCAGTTGTATGGGAATGCTCTGCTCTTGCTGCCTGCATTCTCTTATCAAAAGAACACAGATGTTTCCCTGCGTGTCATTTACGCGCTGGACGACTTTAGCGACAGTGGCCCACAGCCTGTCTTCTTTAACCCAGTTTACCTGAAAAGCTTGGATGAATTTTGGCATGGCAGAGGAATTCTCTCAAAACGCCTCAGCACTGGTCTCATGATGGCCAGTTTGGCACTGGAGCTCTGTAACAATGTCCATCTGTATGGCTTCTGGCCCTTTGGAACTCACCCATACAGCGACAAGAAGCTCAGCAACCATTATTACAATAATCGACCAGTTAACAGAAGAATGCATGCGATGCCATCTGAGTTTGAAGCCTTGCTGAATCTCCATAATAAGGGTGTAATCCATCTGCACCTAGGGGACTGCACAAACTAAACTATTTGGTCTGCACGCTAATCAACTGTACCATACGCTTGTGTTATTAATTTGCTCATGTTAATTATTCTACTTAATATCAAAATAATAATCTAAAGTAGATTGAATTACTTAGCAAAAACTGGAGCATGTACATAAAAACCCCCACTGTTGAGCAATATTAACCCCCTCCAGTAGAAAACTACCAAGCAGCAGAGGTGCCCATAAGAAATGTTATGATGGTATGTACTATATTACTGTGTTAAACTATAGCACAGACCATATAATACCATAGTATTACTGTGGTACTTCAGATATTACCATTGTATGCATCATAATATTTTAGTGAGTAGCAGAGTACTTTTCCATTTTATGTATATTATGGTATTATACAGGCAGTGCCATATTAGATTTCTGCTGAACTTTGGTAATCACTCTGGTGCTCAAAACATACTATTACATAGCTCTTACAAAAGCTGTTTTGGTGTTCTGCTGTTATAGTAAATGCACAGTTCCTCAATATTACTATAACTCGAGCTACAAATACAGTAGAGCTTGAACTGTATGTTTTGTTAAACGAATGTGTTCCTTGACTGTTTTACTAAAATGTTAAAATTACGATCAAATTGTTAAAATTGTACTCTCTTTAGGTTTTTCCCCTTTATGTAGTCTTATAAAATAAATTGCATAAATTCCAAAATACCAGAGGAATGTGGTGGTATTTTATTTCCATTCAAGTTGTAAAATTAGATATTATTTCTACACCCTTCTTTAATCCTAAAGCAAACTTTCATAGACCCAATGAGCTGAAAAACATTTAACTGTTGTCCTAACGTCTAGATTATTCTGCCATTACATAAGTCTTATAAATTTTAAACCAGTGAAATATTTTCTAGCAAATCAAAACTTTTATTTTTATCGAATCTGTTTCGATCTTTGAATCCTGTTTTAGAAAAAGATTTTCTGTGTAACTAAGTAAACTTATGTGAGTAAAGTAAGAAAATTGTCCATTTCTGTAGGAATTCATTATTCATTCATTTAATTTATTTTTTAATTATACACAGTGGCCAGGTGGTTAGCCCGGTCACCTCACACCTCCAAGCAGTGGCGGACTGGCCGTATGGAGTACCGGGCGTTCTCCCGGTGGGCCGCTGGTCAGTGTGGCCAGCCCAGTCAGTACGTAAATGTATTTAAAAAATGACGGAAACCATAATATTGCATCTCTTTTTTACGCAGATAGATGAGTGCGTTGATCATACGGTCGCCGCCGACAAAGAGCGTTTGTTTTGTAACGGCCACCACTATGTTGTATTATGTGTGTACAGTATGTTGCCCTTTATGAGTTGCTGCGGAGTGTCCGCTGAGGAGGTGTGTGTGCGCGTGAGGAGGAGAGAACAGAGCTGGAGCTCAGCTGTGCTGCTCCCTCCGAAACACTCTATTGTTTTACCCTTTTCTTTACTTTTACTGTATGTTTTGTATTATAACTTTGTGACGCTGATAAAGGTTTTGTGCTGAACGCTATTGTTGGCTCTGAGCTCTTTTTCCCGGCTATCCGGCGCCAAGCGGCAGAGTTTGTGTGCATGTGAATGTATTGTAATCCTATTCCATACGTGTTCTCAAACCATGCCCCCTTTCACCTTTAATTTACACAGGGAGAGACATGGATCCTTTCTCGGATACAGCAAATAATGAATAATTGCCATGGATGAAAATTGAAAAAAAGAAAAGGTGGAGCTGAAAATTTACGTGACAAGAAGAAAAAGCTTTAAAAGCAGATGCTGTGAAATTCTTCAAATTAACAGATTCTGCTTTTGGTGTGAGGGGAAATTACAGTTCCGCAGGCTCTGACAGCTCTAACATTACGGTCAGGGACAGTGAGTCTGGATCCAGCAGCCTCAAGGTCATTGATGATGTTGACCAGCACCTCTCCCCTTCTGTACCCGAGCCAAGTGAAAAGGATGGCAATCAACTGAACAGGTAAACTGGGATAAGATCAGAGGCAGCATTAGCTCAGGCTAGTAAACTAGTTACTCATTTTAATTATTATTGTAGACGATATTAATTCAAAATAAGGCTGAGAAAATATTATTTTTATTTAATATTGACTACAGTAATAATTACTAGCATGAGCTGATGCTGCTACTGATTTTATTCCAGCTTACCTGTTTAGTCTGATTCCCATTGTTTTCGCTCGGCTCTGGTAGATCAGGGGAGACGTGTTGGTCATCATCAGCAGGCACTGGATCATCATGACTGACCTGCTGCACTTGCAGCTTACACTGATGAGTGGTGTATCTTACACTGACTGCATCAAGATGATCCCCCCTGACTAGCTAAAATATTGTCTTTATATTTTTATATGTTCTTTGTCTTAATGTTCTTTGCTTTGTTTTAAAAATATAACCCAATATATATTCAGTGATACTTCAAATAATATGCTTAAAAAGCATTTCTTTCTGTATTGCGTTATATTTTTATACTAGTAAATTATGTTAAAAATAAATCTCCACATTAATGAGCCCATGTATTATAATGTGGGATGTGGTGGGCTGCTGTGGGCCAGGAAGTCCAGGGCCACTTTTTGGTCCCAGTCCGCCCCTGCCTCCAAGGATGGGAGATGTTCTTTTCATGCTTGGTGGTTTTTCGCAAGGTATTTGGGTTTTCTACCACAGTCCAAAGGCATTCATCAGTTGATTATCAAGTGGTAACTTAATCTAAACAAGGGCAACATGTCCTAACTCTTGTTATTATCACCAGAAGAGCAACTTTTTCTGTAGGATTTCCCGTTTTTTTAATTCTTGGTTTCATTTAACTTCTGAAGTCTGTGGACAACAAAGGGCCTACAAAGCAAGTACAGGGTCTTATTTCTGAAAGGAATCAATCAGGACAGGGGTACAAAATAATTTTTTTTAAATATTTGATGTTCCATGGAACAGTATGAAAGGCCATCATCAACATCTGGAGAAAATGGCACCACAGTGACATTACAAAGAACAGGACAAACCCTCCAAAACTGATAAAAGGACAAGCTTATCTAATTATATGAATGGAGCTGCAGCAACATCTATCAAGTATATGAGAAAACAATCTTATATTCATCAACTGTCTTGGCTGTGGGGTTGAAAGAGAAAAGAAAAAAACAAACCATATCAAACTGAAACAAAGAAGACATACAGCCATGGCCAAAGGTTTTGAGAATGACAAATATTGATTTGCTGCTTCAGTGATTTTAGATCTTTTTCTCACATGTTGCTATGGTATACTGACATCCTGTATAATTACAAGCATTTTATAAGTGTCAAAGGCTTTTATAAACAATTACATTAAGTTTATGCAAAGAGTTAATATTTGCAGTGTTGACTCTTCATTTTCAAGACCTCTGCAATTCGCTAGATTAATTTGTTAATCAACTTCTGGGCCACATTCTGACTGATGGCAGTGCGTTCTTGCATAATCAATGCTTGGAGTTTGTCAGAATTTGTGGGGTTTTGTTTTTCCACCCGTCTCTTAAGGATTGACCACAAGTTCTCAATAAGTTAAGATCTGGGGAGTTTCCTGGCCATGGACCTAAGATTTCGAAGTTTTGTTCCCCAAAACATGAAAAAGGCATTGTTTGTCACCATTGTTTGTTCATGGATGGTTGGGAGAAGCTGCTCTCGGGGGATGTTTTTGTACTATTCCCTTGGCTGTGAAGCAAGAATGAATGGTCTCATTATTATCTCCAGGAAAAACATTTGGGACAGATTGATATACTGCAAATGGTGAGGGGATTGGACTGGAGTAAAATCATTTTCTCTGATAATTCCCTTTCCGACTGTTTGGGGAGTCTAAAAAAAAAGCTTGTCCAGAGATGGAAAGTTGAGCACTACCATCAGTCCTGTGTCTGAGACAATTCATGGTGTGGGGCGCTTCTCAGCCAAAGGAGTGGGCTCTCTCATTATTATATTAAGAAAAAAGCCATGAATAAAGAATGGTACAAAAACATCCTTCGGGAGCAGTTTCTCCCAACCATCCAACAACAGTTTGATGACAAACAATGCCTTTTATGTATAGAGAGAGAGAGATTCTCTTTTATAAACAGCAATTCATCACTTCATTAACACGCCATACCCTTGTTTTTCACATTGCTCAGGGGTATGTGCGGCAAACTGACAGGTGGCATTAATAGTTTCACAAATTGCATCCACTTACTTTTTAACTTTATACTGTAAGTAAGAATACAGCTACGCTGTGGTTTATGGTTAGCTCTGTTGCCTTGCACCCCCCGGATCTGGGTTCGATTCCTGCCTTGCATGGTCCCCCCGCGCTTGGTAGGTTTTCTCTCAGACACCCAAATTGCCCATAGTGTAAGTGTGTGTGTGCCCTGCGATGGATTGGCACCCCGTCCAGGGTGTACCCTGCCTCATGCCTTAAGTCTCCTGGGATAGGCTCCAGAGACCCATGACCCTGCATACAGGATGAAGCGGTATAGATGATGAGTGAGGTAAGAGTACAGCAGAATTTTCCTTTAATTACTTATTTACTTTTTACTACCTCCTCCTCAAGTAAAACTCTCATCTTTTAGTTTTGGTTTAATTTAATTTTGATCAGATTATGACAGTCCTGCACAGCTCTATAAACTATAATAATTCTAATGTGTAATCTACTTTGTGGCTCTCAGCATCAAAAACAGTGCTTTCCTAGGTGCTTTCCTACTCCTCGCTGAATGAGTAAGAATAAATAACTTTTATGTCCTACTCTGAGCTAAGAATATTCTCAGTTTTAAATTAACTTTAAGCCTGATTCTGTAGATTTAGTACTGTAAATATAGGCTCTGTAGAAAGTATTACAGTACTCTTTAAAAAAAAAAAAAAAAAGATTCTGTTTTCCCTTAAAATCACCTTGCTATCTTGTTAACAGATATCGCCTGTATTGACATTCTCAGTAACCTAAAGAATCAGTTGCTGGTTCCTTTCATCTTATTATTTTCTGATGCTTTTCTCATGGACCCAAACACAGACAATACATACTGTACATGCTGTCCTACTGAAACCTGTGGCATAATAAGCTTTTGTGACTGAAGCTTCACCTATTATTGTTCCCAAAATAAACCCATTTGTTAACTCAACCTGTGTTTGTCCAGGTTGTTCCTGTGGCTTTCAGTCTAAATGGTCTCAAAACTTGAGCATGGCTTCATGCGGAGGTGTGCAACTTTTGCCAGTGCTGTGCCATCTGTCGAAGAACAGCATTGATTACACTGCCTATCATCAGCGTACCTTTTAAAAGAATAGGCATGGACCTGGTCGGCCCGTTGTTGTGTATTCTTATGATTGTCGATTATGCCACGAGTTACCCCGAGGCGGTCCCTCTGCGAAACGCTACTTCAAAGAACATTGCAAGGGAGCTGCTGCAGCTCTTCAGTAGAGTGGGCCTCCCAAAGGAGATTCTTACTCACCAAAATATGCCTTTTATGTCAGAGCTAATGTGTGATGTGTGCTGGCTGTTGTAGACTACCAAAACTCGTTACTGTGCCGAGCATGATGGGTTGATCAGGCTATGAAATAACTTTCGGCAGCTATTTTTCTCAGAAGTTCAAGGGTGAGAAACACCTTAAATCAGCTGAAAAGAAATTATGCATCAATCTGTGGGAGCATCTTAAATAGACCAGAAGACAGAATTTAATTAAACTTATTGTGTATTTAGATATCTGTCTGAAGTTTAACCTGCACCATAAGTAAAATCAAAATGTTAATGTTATAAAGAGTTACGTGCTTAATTTAATTATTTATTTTTAAAAAATAATAATAATTTTAAAGCTACTAATAAGCTACTTACTCAATGTAAACATACACCTGCACCAATAAATATTAATTATAAAAGTTAAATTAAATATTTTTACTAGGATGAGTTCATATTGTCACTGCTAAAATAACAGCACTGAAGTGGTATAAGTGATTTTTGAATGCGCTGGAGTCATTTTAAGACAAAACTTTAACTTTATCTGTACTACTTTTTTGTATTCTCGTCTGTAATTCACTTTCCAATTACCGAACAGGGAGAGTATTTGGCTGATCAGAAACTAAGTACAACTTAGTGTAAACAAGGTGTAAGATACTACCTTACAGAATTATATTTCTTTGTATTAATAAGTTAAGCAGAGAATTTACATTAAAGCTGATCTGCTGATTTTTAGATTTAGCCTATTAACTGTTTCCAAAAACTTTTTTTCCGTCAACGATGTTCACTTATGATTGTCTAGACATAACCCTGGAGGTTCGAGACTACAGTGCTAACCGCTACGCCACCCTGCCGCCACATTAGCAAAATTATTATGCTTAAATAATTTGTAAAGTATGTCTAGAAATAGAATTATATATCATATGTTTAGTTCCTTGTTTGTTTATTATTTCTTATAATGAGCAATATTTGATAAAATTGATTAAGTTAAAGTTAGTTTTGTCACAGGGCGTCGACTGTGTCGCACAGGCTTGGAGGACCCAAAAGCAGACACAACAGATAGGACTTAGTTTAACTGATTAAACTGAAAAACTCGTGAAAAGTGAGAAAGTATTCTTGGCAGACAACAGACACGAAAAAACTGGAAGATATGAGAGGTGAGCTACTCATTCTGTTTATTATAATATGTCCTTAGCTGCATTGTAATATTATCATTACTGG